>JACEFZ010022473.1:35000-232500 GCA_014155875.1 Cepaea nemoralis | reverse complement strand
CCCCATCATGTCGTCATTATTTGATTTCATCGATATGGGTATTAAATTGCATCTGACAGGTGATGAATTAACAAAATGGAGCGAGAACAAATATGCTGAATACCTGCTGGTACAGGAGAAAAATAATGAACGCGAAGAAAGAGCAGCGGAGAGAGCTCTAAAACAAGCAGAGATTGAAACAGCATTAAAGCAAGCCGAAGTAGAAATGGCTGCAAAGACAAAGCAAGCTGAGATAGACAGTGAGCTTAAGAAAGCAGAAATAGCAGCTCAGAGTAAGAGAGAAGAACTAGAGTTACAGTTGAAAATAAAACAACTTGACACTGAGACTGCAATGAATAAAGAGTCAAAAAAGGCTGAAAGACTGGAAAAAGAAAACCAGTATAAGAAATATCAAGGTATTGTACGTAATTATACCTCGGGTGACTGCATTGCAGCCTTTACCCAAAATTTTGAGACTTTAATGGAACATTACCAAGTTCCACTGTCTGAATGGAATATTGTGTATATGAGGAGTCTATCTGGGGAACCTCTTAAAGTCATTGAAACCATCCCCAAAGACCTCAGAAAAGATTACCATTATATTAAATCTAAAATAATGGCACATTTCATGTTAGACGAGGCAGGTTACAGAGAACAATTTAGTAAATTGAGTCCAAAACCAACTCAGACGTTCTCTGACTACCTCTGTTTAGTCCGAGATGTTTTCAGCAAATGGACTTCAGCAGCCAAAATTAACAAAAGTTATGATAGATTAGAAGATCTCATCATTCGAGATAAAATCATTTCTTCTATCCCATCATCTTTTTCTAAGTTCTTACAGGAGAATGAATGCACAAGTGTGGAAGAAATTGAAAGACGTGGGTCGGCCTATTACTCGGCCAACAAATATTGCTTTGCCACTGAGGCTACAGATATTAATTTGGTAGCAGCGGCCAACTATGAGAAAAACTATAGTAGGCAAAAATCTAACAGGCCTACCTCTGAGAAATTTAGACATTGCATTCACTGCAAATTTTCTCACCATTTGAACGAGATGTGCGATAAAAACCCAGGGTACCAAACATACTTGCAAAATATGGTAAACAGACAAGACAAAGAACGTAAATCGTTCAAAAGTTTACGTAAATGTTTTCTCTGCAAGGCTTACGGGCACCATCGCATGGATTGTAGAGGCAGGCATATGACCAACAAAGCCAATGCCGCCTTGTTCGATAGCTCAGCGTCAGAAGACGAAAATCCAGAGAAACATCCTGTGAATGCAGCACAGGCTTGTGATGTATTTAGTGCTAACAAATGCACTGTCTGTAACACCTTCTATGAAGATGGTATCTTAACATGCGGGCACGCCATCCCTATTGCCAATGAGGAAGCTAACTTGGTAATAGACTCAAAAGGCAGATTAGACATCCATCACGGGTATGTTAATGGCAAGTTTGCTACGGTCCTTCGCGACACCGGCAGTACACTTATTGGCCTGAAAACAACATTCATAACGCCTACAGACTATACAGGCAGGCACATTACATGTAGAACATTTTCAGGCAATATTGAGAAATATCCATTAGCATGGGCATACATTGAAACACCTTTCCTCACCGGGAAAGTAAAGTGCGCCGCACTTACGAACCCAGTGTGTGATATAATCATAGGAAACTTACCTGAGGTGAATGACAAACCTCATAACCATGACATAACATCACTATGTATTGATGATAACACGACATCACCACCAAATGTCATCATTGAAAATGTCATATCACCTATTGAATGTATGTTAGCTAATGCAGCACTAAGTTCTCATCACATCATTAACGATATCATTCCATCATCATCTGATGTCATTGAGTGTGTGAACGCAGTAACAAGAGCTACTGCTAGAGTGCAAGATGAAATTAACCAAACTGAGGCTATACAAATGCTTAGCCCAGAATTACCACCTAGTGACTCTATGAAGGAAGCATTCATAACAGCTCAAAAAGCTGATCCTTCACTGTCAAAGTACTTTGACCTGATCGGCAAAAAGCCAAGAGTAACCAAGAATGCGAAATGGCATTTTGCTTTACACAATGATATACTCACCAGGTATTACACCAGAGGTGACATTACAACGAAGCAAACTGTTTTGCCAACTACTTATCGCAAGCAAGCTTTACATCTTGCTCACGATATACCTTTTGCAGGTCATATGGCATATGTTAAAACCAGGTCAAGGTTATTGACACAGTTTCATTGGCCAAAATTTTGCAATGACATAAAAACATATTGCAGAAGTTGTGATACATGCCAGAAACTGGTAAAAAAAGGTAAACACCCACAGGCAAAGTTACAAGTCACTGACTTAGCCAGTCGACCTTTTGAAAAATTATCAGTTGACATTGTGGGCCCTCTTAGTCATACAACAACTAGAGGGAATAAATATATTCTAACTGTTATTGATCAATGTAGCCGCTGGCCAGAAGCTATTCCTCTAAAGAACATTACTGCCAACGACATCATGGAAGTGTTCTTCCATATCTTCTCCCGAATCGGGTTTCCAGATACTATCCAGTCTGATAGAGGCACTCAGTTTATTGCCGCATCGACCCAAGCTTTCACCAAAATGTTAGGAGTGAAGCAAGTTTTCAATAGCCCCTATCATCCTCACTCGAGCGGGATTATAGAAAAGCTTAACGGGGATCTGAAGCACATGCTTGCAAAAGTAACTCAAGATCACCCCAATAATTGGGATGTATACCTACCAGCTGTTCTCTTTGCTTATCGCGAGGTACCACATTCTAGTACCGGTTTCTCTCCTTTTGAACTAATCTATGGTGCCAACCCACGAGGCCCATTAACAATTTATCACCAAATGTTAACTGACTCTACTCCAGTACTTAAACCCATATCATCATTCTTGTATGTAACATCATTGCGTGAAAGGATTATTAAATCATGTGAAATTGCTAAAAATGCACTAAAACTATCTGGTGCTACTTACAGACAGTACGCAGACAAAGGTAACAGGACTATAACATTGACACCTGGACAGGACGTTCTACTACTACTACCTAGTGACAGACAGCTACTGACTGATTCTTGGCAGGGACCTTTTAAAGTGACAAGACAGATCTCACCTGTAGACTACGAAATCCTAATAAAAGACAAACACAAAATATTTCACATAAATATGCTAAGACCATACCACAACAGAGACAACGAACAAGACGATATGACAGCTTGCACCGTGATAATAGATCACGAAGATGACGATTCTAGCGACGAGATTCCAACACCTACATTAGTCACGACAAACTGCTTGAATGAGATCAAGATCAATCCAAACTTAAGTCAAGCAGAGACAAACAGTTGCAAACAGTTGATACAACAGTACAACACCATCTTTTCCGACAACCCAGGACAAACAGAATTAGTACAGCATCACATCACACTCACATCAAACACACCCATAAGATGCAGACCATACACCATACCATTACATTACAAAGAACAACTACATCAGGAAATCATCAACTTAGAAAAAAACAACATCATCAGACGATCCCAGTCAGACTTCTCTTCTCCCATGGTCATTGTACGCAAAAAGGACAACACAATACGACTTTGCATCGACTACCGAAAACTAAACAAAATAACTGTTTTAGATCTTGAACCAATGGCAAACACTGACGATCTTCTGACATAACTGACTGACGCTAAGTTCTTTTCGACGCTTGACATGTCTAAAGGTTACTGGCAGATAGCTGTACATGAAGACAGCAGACATCTAACAGCATTTGCCACGCCTTGGGGACTGTACGAATGGTGCAAACTTCCATTTGGGCTAGTCAATGCCCCAGCCACATTCGTACGCATGACACGACTCCTCCTAGCTGACATTCCTAACATTATCTGCTATATCGACGACATCTGTGTCCATACAGAGACAATGACGGAACATATAAAGACATTAGAACAGACACTAGAACGTATCAGACAGCACGGACTGACAGTGAAGCCTGCAAAGGTGAGCATGGCTTACCAAGAGATATCATTTTTGGGGTACAGAATATCCAATGGCTTTGTCATGACAGACAACAAAATTGTCTCCAAAATTCTAAAACTGTCACTCCCGACTAATAAGAAACAAGTCCGGAGTTTGTTGGGACTGATCAACTATTATCGGCAGTTCATTCCTGATTTTTCAGAACTGACCGAGGTATTTACTAATTTACTAACTAAGGATAGGCCTGAGAAAATTGTACACGATGAATGCCTACGAATTGCATTTAATAAAGTTTTGGCATACTTTTCTGATAAGAGTGCAAATAATCTCATCCTAAAATTGCCCAACATTCGTTTACCTTTCAGATTGAGAACAGACGCTAGCTCTGTGGCGATTGGGGCAGTCCTGTTGCAGGAATACAACAACATCTTGCATCCCGTTTATTTTATATCGAGAAAACTAAAGCCCAGAGAACGTGCATGGTCCATTCCACAATTAGAGGCACTTGCCTTAGTAGAGAGTGTGACGAAACTATCCAAATACCTTCTAGGACGTCACTTTATCATCGAAACTGACAACAGTCCATTACGGTATATAAATGCCGGAGTACCATCCAACAACATGATTGCTCGCTGGTCCTTGAAGCTTCAGAATTACAGTTTCGAGGTTCGACATATTCCAGGCAGAATCAATACAATTGCCGATCTTTTGTCCCGTTGTCCGACCGACCCAGTAAGCAATGTCTGAGTGCAGTGTGTACCAATACACTCAGACCAACACAGCCACCAATGAGTGAATTTTGTTTCCATTCACCTACTGTGTAAGGTCTATAATTATAAATGTGATAGGGTTTAACCCCGACATGTATAATATACTTATTTTAATTAAGCCATGTAATGAGTGTTTAGTAAAATTGTGTAGTGTGTGTTAGAAAGAGAACATTATTAACTGTAAATATACAACAAGAACAGTGTCACAGACGCTTAACCACTTACCAGAAGCGAACTTTACCAGTTAACAGTGACATCTGTGTGTGAATTTCTTCACCGTGATATTTTAACGACGTGTGCAAAGGTGTAAACTGAACAATGACTTCTATACCACCTCTGCAGCGAACTTAATCCAAAATGTTCGACATTTGAACATCAGAAATAACAACAGTCGATCATTATCCAGAAGTTGTGAACACATCGAAAATAAGAACATTCCATCATAATCCGAAAGTTGTGATACTATAACATCCGACACAAACTGTGAGAACATTTTACTATCCGTTGCAAAATAAAACCGGAACAGTTGTGTTCAGACAGTGTAACAGCAACTAAATTTTGAGTTTCGTGTGTACTTCCTGTGTAATTTAAAAAGTACACCAAAATTAGCAGACGATATACAGAAAGTTAAATACTTGTGACGATTGTAAAATCCTTGTGATTCTATAAAATAGAATACACCAAGTGTGTACTTATTTATTTTGATTAGTGTAATCTTAGAATCATAACTTGATTAATGTATTCATATTACCGACTTTTTCTCGTTAATATGAAGAAACGTCAAGCAATGACACTAAGAAATTAAATAATTATTGTAATTTATTGTATTTCTTGAATGTCAAAATTACTTCCCTTGTATTTATTAATTACACAAAGGGCCATAAGTTGAAACATATTCATTAATGTGTATTGTATAAACAGACATTTTGTTGCTAAATGGCTAACACAGCGGGTAGGCGTCCACTAAGCATGGCGGAGAGCTGCCGACATTGCAAACCAACACAAGAGCTCCTGGCCAAGTAAGGTCGGAGTTTGAGTGTTTTATACGACTTATATAAAAAGTCGTATTTCAGTCTGGCTAGATGGATGTTGTTTCAACAACCATATTATTACGTTTTTTTTCAAATTGCTGCGAGGTAGATGCGAGAAGCTGGTACTACTGATCTGACTGGGGATTAATGCAGTGAAGGTAACCAGCCATCGTGGGGGATGAAACCTGATTTGTGTTAACAGTTGAACTTCACTTGTCATTGAATGCAACTTACATTTTTCGTATATATTTCTATGCCATATGTGTATTTTCATGCATAAAACAGGGAAAGGGTAGACTCTGACATGAAGTTAACACTACCCCAGTATGTACATACATCATGAATGAAAGATGGCATCTTTCATTGAGGTACCCGGGGAGAATGTCAGAGCCTAACATGGGATAGCTATGCAGGAACATCGTTACGCCACCCGGCGGACAAGAGTTGTCGGCTGACAAGATTGTTACCTGACACGCGACCAGCGGTCAGGCCGACGATACCAGACGCACGCATGCCACGTGACGCCACTAGAGGCGGTGGGCAGTTTGCGTGCTAGCCTGAGACCGAGCTGGGACCTGAGACTGGACGGACGTGTGCGGTGAAAGCAACGCGTTTGTGTGGATCTCTGTGGTTGAAAGCCGAACGACTGTCATCTTGAGCGTCAGACTTGTGAGCTGTATTGTGGTTGTGAGCGTCGTGAGTTATATATTGTATATTGTTGTAATCATCGTTCTGTATTTAATATGGCAATAAATCCATAGAACGTTGTGTCGTTGAGTCTTACGTCGAATCACGTTATACTTGTACTGTCTCACACGTGTTAGCTAAACGAGCCAATTCTAAGATCCTGACATGTGTGTATGTATGTATGTATGTATGTATGTATGTATGTATGTATGTATGTATGTATGTATGTATGTATGTATGTATGTATGTATGTATGTATGTATGTATGTATGTATGTATGTATGTATGTATGTATGTATGTATGTATGTATGTATGTATGTATGTATGTATGTATGTATGTATGTATGTATGTATGTATGTATGTATGTATGTATGTATGTATGTATGTATGTATGTATGTATGTATGTATGTATGTATGTATGTATGTATGTATGTATGTATGTATGTATGTATGTATGTATGTATGTATGTATGTATGTATGTATGTATGTATGTATGTATGTATGTATGTATGTATGTATGTATGTATGTATGTATGTATGTATGTATGTATGTATGTATGTATGTATGTATGTATGTATGTATGTATGTATGTATGTATGTATGTATGTATGTATGTATGTATGTATGTATGTATGTATGTATGTATGTATGTATGTATGTATGTATGTATGTATGTATGTATGTATGTATGTATGTGTCTGTGTGTGTATTAATGCGTGGATGTGTGCTTGCGTACGTGTGAGCACGCGTGGATGTATGATGTATTTACGCACGTATTCATTTCCCTCTCCGTCTCTTCGTTGCCATCTACTGCTTGTCATCGTTATCATAACCATATGCAATACTGATTGCCCAATTCGATAAGAATATTTCTGTATAACTTTTAACGAACAGACATTGTGTTTCTGATTGAATCTGATATTATTGTCATTAAATGAATTACATGCAACGTTCGTTATGTTATGAATAAACATCGAATACTTACCTCTCACAGAAACTGTGGGCACTGAAATAATCAATATATACCGTATTAATACATGGTGATTACTACTATACATTACAACATATAGATAAGGCCCAATAGATGTATGCAGTCGTAAATATGCATTATATCCACCGAGGTAAGTGTACAACTCTATAGCTAAGCAGAGCAGGGCAATCACTTGTCCTGACAGTTAAAAATAGCTGTCAAAGGCTGAAGTAACAAACTCTCATTTGGATGTGGAATTCCAGGGGAAAACACCACATTATCTTCCCAAGACGTCATGACAAAACACACTTCAGATTCAGTGAACGACGGTAATGTCTGTCTTAGAACTTCTTCGTCCGGTAGGAACAGTCATGAGCCACTGCTGACATCATACCGTCTTTCAGCTACTATTTGAAAAATAATAGCTAATATAAATACATCTAAAATAGGTGCATGGAACTTTAAAACGCTAAATGACCATGGAAAGTTGAACAATGTTATAAGGAAATGGAAAACATGAAACTGAATATCCTACGCATAAGTGAGATGAGATGGAAGGGATAGGGCAACATTATAACTGATAAACACACAATAATTTATTCTGGAAGGGACACAAGAAAAAAGATTAGGGGTCTATTTAATTTTTTTTTTTAAATAAACAAGCCAGTTAATGGTTACTCGTGTATTTCAGATAGAGTTATCATGGTCAAAATGAAAGGCAAACCAACAGATATAAATATTGTACAATTATTCGCACAAACAACAAGCAGTAGTGATGAAGAAATACAACTTTACCATGAAGTGGAAATGGCGATGTCTCAAATTAAATTACAAGAAATGAAAATAATACTAAAAGATTCTAATGCAAAAGTAGGACAGGGTAAATGGAAGATGTAGTGGGGAATTATGGTTTAGGTACAAAAAGTGAAAGAGAAGAGAAGCTAATATTGTGGGCAAATATCAATGATATGATAATTGGAAACATCTTATGTTGACACCATAAAAGCCGACTTTACACATGGAAACGCCCTGATAAGACACTACTCAAACAAATTGACTACATACTTAATAATAAAATGTTTAGGAATGCGTTAATTAATGTAAAGACATGGCGGGTGCTGATTGTAATAGTGATCATCTACCACCACTATGTTGACTAATAACAGTTAGACTGAGAGAGGAAAATAAGTGGTTAAAACATGAGACATTATAAAGAGGTTGTGAAAGTAGATGAAGAAAGTCAAGAACAATACAGAGTGACAGTGAAAAACAGATATGATGCAATAGTTAAAATACAGAGTATAAGTGAGCAATGGGAAATGTTAAGGGACTTCATTCATCAAACGAATACAGAAATATTATCTGAGAGAAGCCAAATAGCTAAGAAAAAAAGGATGACTGTAGAAATCTTAAAGCTGATGGTCAAGAGTAAAAATGGCAAACAAGAATATTATAATATAAATAAAGAAATAAGAGATAAAGGTGTGAAGGCAAAAGAACGTCGGTTAAACGAGCAGTGCAATACAATTGAATTAATTTATATTAAAGATACACATAATATGCTCAGACTAATCAGTGAGCTCACAGGATGGAAAATAAGAATAAATACAATATGTTTAAATTCAAAAACAGGAAATATATTATTGGAGGAAGATGCTATAATGAAAAGGTAGAATGAATATACACAAGTTCTATATGATGGAGAAAGGGAATAATTAATAGAAAAAAGTAACTTAGAAGGCCCACCTATTCAAAAAGAAGAAGTCGCTTTCGCTATTAAACATATGAAGAAAGGAAAAAAACAGCTGGGCCAGATGGAATCATAATAGAAGAATTAGCAGTACTTGGAGAACTCGGAGTAGATATATTAACCAAAATGTTGAATCAAATTACAGCAGTAGACATTTACCGATCAATATGCTAAAATATGTATTTATAGCTATACAAAAACAAAAAGACCAGGGACAATTGAATGCAAGGATCTTCGCACCTTTTCTTCACACATTTAACCTCATTAACCATGTCACGAAGCTTCTACTCAGAATTATAATGAGCATAAGACGAAAGAAAATGAAAATGGATCTTGGAATGTAAATGAACAAATTAGGAAGAACTTAGAAGCAACAGAGATGTGGTTTTTAAGACGAATGTTGCGAATTCCTTGGCTTGCCAAAGTAACTAACAACGACTTCCTGAAAGAGGCTAATGAAACTAAAACATTATATACAGCAATACGAACGAGACAAACAGCTTCCTGTGGTCATGTGATGAGAAGAGAGGCATTGGAGAACATCGTGTCATCTGGAAAGATCGAGGAGAAGAGAGTGAGAGGCAGACCAAGAGAAATAATGCTGGATGGACTAAGGCGGTGGCATGGAGGAATATCATCAGCAAAGTCGATCCAGAAAACCAAAGACCGATGTTATCTGTAGAAAGTCATGAACGCTTACGCCAGCTGGCATGGCAGTTGATAATGATGATTATACCTCGTACAATCACCAGAGTCGTGGATCAGCTGTGTGTTCTTATCTCGACCATGCCGACGCGTGGCTAAGCAATCCAGGTATTTACTTCTCTGCATTCACCTTGTTCTGTTCCTCTCAACCTTGAAATCGTGCAGTTGTCACCAAGTTCTCCAATGTATTTCATCTCGTAAATTATGGAAACAATTGTGAGTCTCTTCGTCTAATTTATCCAATCAGCTTACGATTTTCATCTGTTTCTTGTAGTACTTTGTCATTTGTTTTTCTGTCTGATCGTGGTATTCTTTGCATTTTCCTCAGAAACCACATTTCCACATACATTAAATTTGTTTCAGCTTTGTCTGCTCATTGTCCATGCTTCACATCCACACAAAAGTACAGGTTCTATGTAGTACTTAACACTCTTTTTCTCGTTGCGAATGAAATCTTTTTATTGGTCAGTTTATTTTCCATCATGCAGAAAGGCTACATTCGCCAAGACGATTCTTGTTCTAATCTCTTCAAAACATCTCGCAACAGATGTTATTTCTGTTCTGAGATAATTGTACCGATTCAATTGTTTAAGTTTATTCCCATTTACTTGTATAATACATTGTCGTATTTCCTTCTTCCTAGTGACGACCATAATCTGTGTTTATTACAACTACATTTTTAAATGTTGCAAACCTTGCTCATTGTCTTTAATCAATACTGTTTCATCCGCATATCTTATATTAGTGATGTTATATCCCCCAATGATGTTTCCTCTCATATCTTCTAAATTTCTGAAAATATATTCACTGTATAGGGAAACAAGATCTGGACATTGTACACATCTCTGTCGCAAGCCTCTTTTGATAGGCTGATATCGACCTAATGCATTATCAGTTTGTATGGCAGCTTGATGTTTCCAATATGGTATATACCAGTTTAAAGTCGATCCCATCAATTAGTAGATTTGCAAGCATCTTCATCATGTTGACCTGTCTTACTTTATCGAAAGCCTTTGTGTAGTCAGTAAATCAAAGATGTAGGTCTTTGTTTACTTTTATAGAACTTTCAATTACTGTTCTCAGCATATAAACAACATTTACTGTACAGTTGCCTTCTAAAAAAAAACCTTCTATTTCGGTTTGTACTTTCTTCCAAACTCTTTGCATGATAATTCTTAGAAAACTCTTCGTGATGTGGCTCGTTATTCTAAATGTTCAATGTTGATCACATTCCAAGGCCCCTGATTTCTTCTGAACTTGTACTTTCAACATTGATGGTCATTTATTATTATTCCGAAGATCATACGGATCCTCTTGTATCATCATGCAGGTCTTTCAAATAAACTGACTACGCATGTAATATCATATCGGTTTTTAGGCAACCCTTTGCTTTATGTGTTTTTTTTTTATTAGTGATGTCATTAATTATTTGTGCATTAATTTAGTATTCCGATTATTGTGTTGGTATTAAATTTTCCTGCAATTTTCATCACGCCATGCTTCTTGTGCCTCTTTGCACCGTTTCCTAACTTTGCTGTGAATATTTTAATATTTGTCATAGTTATTTATGTTATTTCGTCTTAATTCCATGAGTTTTAAGATGTCTTTCGTCATCCTTTTCTTACATTCCATCATATTCATTTTTGGGATAGTTGTTTATGCAACTTGATTGACTGATTTCTTTCATATTTCCCATTGGTCTCGGACACCTTGAAATTATACTTTTATATCGGTCAATGCATCAAATCAGTTCTTTACGTCTACGGTGAATGTATCTCTTATCCCCTCACTCTTCAGTGCGCGTAAATTACATGTTGTGTTTCTTGGTGCATCTGTTGCATGAACTTTGCAGATCATTGCTACAAACCGCAGTTTGCTTTTCTAGTAAATTTTCATTCATCGGTTTGCTTTATGAACGAGAAGAAGTTAGTTGCATATGATTTACAGGACGTCACAGTCAAGCCCTAAATATTTTGCTGTTTGTGATTTCTTAGCAAGTTTGTGTTCAGTAGTTTGGCATTGCTTTCTGAATGACCGGAGCTCATGCCATTGTATGAAAACCAGCGCAATACGGTCTGTGTCCAAATCTCCCCCAGTTGTGTTTCGAAAGCGGTGTTCGGAATAGCGAATTGCGTTTGTAACCTCATCGCCGTCGCGTCGGAGGTCAAAGTTTAACTCCAACTGATCGGTGCGTGGAATGCGCCCATAAGCCTGTGGTCAGTGTATAGAAGACTACAAGCAGGCACTCTAAAACTCTAAGTCAGGCTACAATCATCTGTTCTTAAACGCATACCTACGCACATATGAACTTTTTCTCACTCAAATACACGGAGGACCGATACCTCTTCTTCATTACCTTCGACGTCTTCTTCGTCTCGTCTTCCTTCTCCTTTTATCTTCTTCTTTTTCTTCTTCTTCTTCTACTGCTGCTGCTGCTGCTGCTGCTACTACTACTACTACTACTACTACTACTGCTACTGCTGCTGCTGCTACTGCTGCTACTACTGTTACTGCTACTACTACTGCTACTACTACTGCTACTACTACTGCTTCTACTACTGCTACTACTACTGCTACTACTACTACTACTACTACTACTACTACTAATACTACTACTACTACTACTACTACTACAACTACTACTACTACTACTACTACTACTACTACTACTACTACTACTACTACTACTACTACTACTACTACTACTACTACTACTAATACTACTACTACTACTACACAACTAGATTCAATAATAAACACAGCACAAGACTGTTTAACTGATAGTTATGTTCTAATATTTTCAAATTGTAGGTTATTATACATAAAAGCTATGTTAATTTATGCAATGTTGAATGGGGATTCGTTGATTACTAGGGATGGCGGGAGCCATGGAGGTAACCTACCTTATATAGTTGTCTATTCATACACTTAAATCTAGATATCAACATCTCATGTACACGCTTGTAGTACATCAAGAGCAGCTCCTTTGACTTTATAACAAGCCATTTCCAAACCGATTACTTGTTTATTCAGGAACATTGTCTTTAATATCAGCCTTAAATAGACATCTGTCCCGATTTTGGTCACTAGGATGGGGAGTCTGGCTAGGTATTTGAACCCGCACAAACCACATCGCCAGTGTGAGCTCAAAGTCATTTAAGCCAGTTCCTACAGCTTTTATTTTCATGTTATCATGATATACATATCCGGTGTTGACATTAGCACCGGTTAGTCTATGGACAACAAGGAGTAAGACCCTTATTCATAATACTCGTCAAGGCATGTAAAGCGATCCTTTAATTACATGTATTTGTGCTATAATTATAATATAAACAACTGTTTTAGTGTATCAGCTTAGAAACTCACATTCGCACTCTCGAAAGGATGTCACAGTCTCCACTCGGTCAACTAGAACCTTGGGGATCAGCAGGTTACTGACCACATCCAGCACATCATGGCCCACTAGAGTCTTCAGTTCAGTGATGTTTGGTCTGGAGACGCCGACAGCAATGATGTTGAGACCAGAAGATCGCAGCTGTGAGGCAGTTTTCTCGGCTGTTGGAGATTAGAAAATAAAGATAATGTGATCTTTCTATTGGGTGGTTAGTCTGTAAATAAGTAAGTAAACGAACATGTTTACTCAATGATTCGCATCGGGTATATGTTGTTTTATTTTTATATTGCACTGAGTGCCAGTCGGCAATCAGTGGTTGATGAGGTCAGCATCCCCAGGTCACCTTTATTTCCCAAGACATTATTGATATCCATTTAAGAGTGGGTCGACCTGGTAGCCCAAATCAATTTTGAAAAATTGAAATTCACCCAGCTGCGGATCGAACCGATGGAACTGTTGACCCCCGATTCGGCAGAAGATTGTGGGTTAATATGGTTTCGTGTAAAACCCTAACGCTCTTAATTCCCATGGTTGTTTTTCGATAAATCAAGCAAGCGGAATCTCAATGCAGTTCACGAATTCCGTGCTCACAGGTGGTTCCCAGTGACTGTTTACAGAATTAGGCATGATATACATTTGAATGTGTGTTTGTTTTCCCATCAGAAATTTAACGCTCAAACTGTAGGCATTGGGTCTGTGATTTTCATAAGAATGTTAAGAATATGGCTGACAGAGGCGTCTCCTTCTCTGTACACCTTCAGACGTCGACATGAATGCATCCAAACAGGGAAGCAGTCAGCCTGTGCTTCTTGTAGTGTGTCTTCAAATGGATGCCATGAGAGCTGCGTGTATTACAGTATCGATAATCAAAACCATACAGGAAAATACATGATATCTTTGGAGCAAATCAACATACGAGGTAGAGTAGAGGACCTAGTTTGTGTGAGAAAACATTTAAAACGAGTGGCAGTGGCATACAGAGAAAGTTTGTGGAGCGATGAGGCAGCTGGAAAAGACATACTAATATAAGCAACAACAAATTCATCAACGTATCATATTAGAAAAGAATTGCGGGTCGTGATCACAGATGTGTCTATGCATGGATTTACGTATGTATGTATTTATGAGTGTTAGTATGTAGGTGTATATGTATGAGCGAGTGTCTGCGTGCGTGTGACAGTTTGCCTGCCTGCCTGATGGGTCATACAATTGCATGCATTGTTTTACACTTACATCATTTATTTTACAATATTTGTTTTTCCTATGTGATTGCAACATGCTCAATATATAATTGGTATGCTAACGGTAAGCGATTTGATGGGCCGAATATAAGACGTGCCAGCGTGCTCAATGTTGACCATCTTAACCTGAATGTCATTCATTCGTTCGTTCATTGGCACCATGGCATGGAGAGATATCAGTATCAGAGTTGGTTGGCAACACAAGACACAAAGGCCTTTAGCACACGAGACAGAGGGTTTCAGTACACGAGACAGAGAGCTTAAGAACACGAGATAAAGGGATTCAGCACACGGGACAAACGGCTTCAGCATGGGACAGAGAGTTTCAGCACACGGGACAGAAGGTTTCAGCACAGAGGACGGAGGGCTTCAGAACACGAGACAAGTGGCGTCATTACATGAATCAGAGAGCTTCAGTACACGAGCAGAGGGCTTCAGCATGAAATACAGGGCTTCAGCGCACGAGACAGAGGGTTTCAGCACATGAGACAGAGACTTTCAGCACACGAGTCAGAGGTCTTAAGCACAGGAGACTTGGCTTAGCGCACGAGACATAAGGCTTCAGTACACGAGACATAGTGTTTGAGAACATAAGACGTTGGCTTCAGCACTCGAGACCTAGGACTTTGGAGATATACGATCATCAATGCCGCACGACACGAAGAAGAAGAAGAAGAAGAAGAAGAAGAAGAAGAAGAAGAAGAAGAAGAAGAAGAAGAAGAAGAAGAAGAAGAAGAAGAAGAAGAAGAAGAATCAGCAGCAGCGGCAGCGGCGGCGGCGGCGGCGGCGGTGGCGTGGGCGGCGGGGGTTGTGGTTGCGGCGGCGTGGGCGGGGAATGGCGGCAGCACGAGGGGGAGGAGCAGCAGCAGCATAAGCAGCAGCAGCAGCAGAAGGAGGAGGAGGAGGAGGAGGAGTGTAAAGTGATATTGAAACATGTTACCTTGACTTGCTGTTATAGAATTCCCATCAGTTAGAATTATCAAAATCTTAGAAGCGTTGGCACGGCCTCCAAAAGCAGGCTCAAAAACATGTTGAGCGGTCACAAATCTGAGGGCAGAGTCCGATTCTGAAACCCCTCCAAGGTTCACAGCAGTCGTTAAGCCCTGAGAATACGAGGAAAAAAACGTAAGCAATAGTAGTATAATAATAAAGTGTATAGACAAGCATGGACATCGGAACATCTATTTCAGATCACAAACTGCTTCTTAAGCAATACTCTATGAAGGTATGTTGTGGATTGAGTTGTTTCGAATGTGTAATAGCGATTACAAAGTGCCATCTTCTCAGTCATCCAGCATAATTTCTTCTGGTCTACCCATGCCTCTTCTCCCACTGATATTTCTCTTTGTCACGATATTCTCCAGTGCCTCTTTTCTCATCGCATGACCGAAGAATGATGTTCGTCTCTTTCTTATACGTGTATGTGGTTATCTAGTTTCTTGGGCTTTTGTCAAGCAATCATTATTAGTTTTTCTGACAGTCCAAAGTATTCTCATCATTCATCCCAGGAACCATATCTCCGTTGCTTCTAAGCTTTTTATACAAAGTGTTCATTCTTGATACGTGATTCACTTGCATACAGCAAATCAGGAAATTTAATACATTTCATCGTTCTCCTTCTTTTCATTCAATAGTATTGACTTATAGCATGAGATAAGGGATTCCGATAGTGTGTTCACAAATGTTTGCTCTCATTCATGTTTAATTTTGTTGAAAAGTATATGTTGGGTCATTATAAAATTGTTCTTGCCGTCTTACGGTTGCTCCCACCCAAGGAATATTTCTTTGATAGGTCCTATGGCAACTGCCATCATGAAATGCCATCATGGCAACATATCTGTGATATTTTGGGGAAAATATATTGAATTCCGCTAACAAAATTGTTTTACAGTAACCTCTGAACACTTCCGTTCCACTAAGTAACGTGCTCATCTTAAGGAAATTCCCGTGCAGCACAGAGAATACTCATTATTGGATACTGCTGTTTCAATGTGAAGATGCAATACATTTTTTTTTGCCCTCGCTCGCTTTGAACTCACTCCGACTTCAGAGCTACTTGTAATTTACGTCCCTATGTCAAGGACGACAGGTCAATATTTTAGTCCAGCTGTCCGGTGTAGGGGTTGAACCGCTTACCTCGGCATCAGCACAACGAATGTTTAAGAACACGCGTTCTTACCCATTCGGCCATACAGACCTGCTGTAATACATTTCATAACATGCACTTCATCTCGGACCCGTAAATTATATACCGCATAAAAACAAACATTTGGATCTGCTGTTCAATCTCCAGAACAAAAATTGTTTTGTGGGTGTACATAATGATAAGGTATATATAATATGCTAAATTTCATCATTTTCCCTCAGTTAGTTAACTATTTATGAAATTGTATACAAGGACAAACATTTGTGAACGCAATATAGCTGAAGATTTTATAACAAAAGGGAAACCATTGTCAGGATGCTTCAGTGTGGATTTAAAAGGGCGTCCATCAAGCTGGGACGTTTGATGGGACGAAGTTGACATGTTAACGATGGCTATGTTACAGGATCAGTCAACACATATACCTGTCAACTTTTGCTGAGAGGGACGGTACATCTACGACTTGATTGCTTGAAGTGCTATTATTGTCAGCTCTGTGAGCCTGCTTCTTGTTCTTCTGGTTCTTCTGGTTGTTGTTGTTGTTGTTGTTGTTGTTGTTGTTGTTGTTGTTGTTTTTCTTCTTCTTCTTCTTCTTCTTCTTCTTCTTCTTCTTCTTCTTCTTCTTCTTCTTCTTCTTCTTCTTCTTCTTCTTCTTCTTCTTCTTCTTCTCCTTCTCCTTCTTCTTCTTCTTCTTCTTCTTTTTCTTCTTCTTCTTCTTCTTCTTCTTCTTCTTCTTCTTCTTCTTCTTCTTCTTCTTCTTCTTCTTCTTCTTCTTCTTCTTCTTCTTCTTCTTCTTCTTCTTCTTCTTCTTCTCCTTCTCCTTCTTCTTCTCCTTCTTCTTCTTCTTCTTCTTCTTCTTCTTCTTCTTCTTCTTCTTCTTCTTCTTCTCCTTCTTCTTCTTCTTCTTCTTCTTCTTCTTCTTCTTCCTCTTCTTCTTCTTCTTCTTCTTCTTCTTCTTCTTCTTCTTCTTCTTCTTCTTCTTCTTCTTCTTCTTCTTCTTCTTCTTCTTCTTCTTCTTCTTCTTCTTCTTCTTCTGCTATCCCAGCAACAGACAGGCGTCTGGGGATGTTCGTTAAGAACTAATTATGCACACAGAAACAACTACCGAAGAATATATTGATCAGTTGCTCGTTGCAAATACGAAACGCACAAAGAATACCTAGTTGGGTCTCTACCTGCACAAGTTGGAACTGAGTTTTATATTGGCCAAGATTAAATATTCTTTGAGTAGCGAATCCACCAAATGTTGCAGCGCCGATGTAGACGTTCTCCAAGTCAAAATTGTTGGAGAAGTTACCAACAAACTGAAGTTCTTTTTGGAAGGTTTCTGGACCAATGTCGGTAGACGCGTCCAGCAGGAAGTAGACATCGGCTTGGTTGTTGCATTTGAACAATTTCACTGAAATCAGAATCGTTTTACAGACTGTATTTCTGAAGGATACGCATTAATCCTAATCCGTATTTTATGCAATGAACAACTATTTTAAATGACAAGCAAAGAGTGCTAAAATGTTATATACAAGGGGACTTCATATGTAAACCTTAAAAGTGTGGTGAAATTACAATAACCATGCCATTGTCCTGTTATGTCAGTAGTGTTGTTAAGGATGTCAAGAGGGTTCAGCACGTTGCATCACCGTGCAGACGAACACGGTGGCGTCATAATGACAGTTTAAAGATGACTGCCCGACTTTTGACATGCACCAAAGAGGAACAGCGTTCTGTTATCCGGGTTTTGATCAGTGAAGAGGTGAAACCTAAAGAAATTCATCGTGAATGAAGGTCCAGTATAGTTATGCATGCCTGTCAGTACAGCAATTGTATAAGTGGAGTAGGAAGTTTTAGAACGTTTTGGTCCAATAAAGAAGTACAGCAGGGGGTGCATAATGGTTACACACGCGACCAGAGCATGTTTATTTCCTATAGGAATCCAAGTACTTTTCGGGCGCTGGAAGACTTGCATTGAACTCAGTGGCGACTACGTCTGTTCTTTATTATGTCAGAATATTTTTTCACACACACACACACGCACACACACACACACACACACGCACACACACACGCACACACACACACACAGACACACACACACACACAAAACATTAAAGATTTCATTTGAAGCCCCCTCGTAGAACATGCTCTAATGCAGTGGTTCTCAACAGGTGGGGCATCCCCCCCCCCCCGGGGGGGGGGGGGGAAATTAAGATGATAAGATTATTTCAAGATCTCGATAATACAAGAAATATTACTTGATATTATTTTTCCCTCCATACTTTACGGTTCTGCACTTCTCGCCCTTTTGAAATCGGTTTTATAACGTCAGTAGACTCGCAAATCACGTTTTTTGTAGACGTCTCGACTTGTTCTAGTATGTGTTATTACAATTAGCTTCCATTTTTACGTATACTGTATTGTAGGGGTGAGGGAATTTAATTTACAGGGAGGTAATACGAAAGTAGGGGGGAATGACATTCTGAACATATGGTGAATGGGTGCATGGGCCAAACAAGTTTGAGAAGCACTGCTCTAATGTATCTATATCAGTGAATTATCGATAGTGAACGACCAAATTAAGAAGAGTTTGAAAACAACGGAGATTGTGTGGTAAAGGCTAGCGCATTACATGCATTTTAAGCACTATATACAAAGTAGGCGAGAAACAGCATTATTTTGTGATGTAAAGCAAAAAGAGGCTTTGGGAAACATCGTGACGACTGGAAAGATAACTGACAGAAGCCGTAGAGAAAGATCGAAAAATAATTATGCTAGATTATCTGGGCGGGTGGCTTCGATTTACACGTTTTATATAATTGATCTAAATCACCAAGGACCGAGATCTGTGTAGATGCCTGTACGCCTTGGCCGGTTGGCAGGGCACAAGATGATGATTAGTAAAAGTTTCACTATAAAACAATCAAAACATAAAGTCATATCGTGTCGTGTTAATCAGTAAGAAACGTGGTATCCATTATCTCTGGGGCTTGGAATGTCCGCCCGGAGGGCCGTATAAGGCCCGCTAAAGTTTGTCCGATTCTTCAAGGCAAACGATGGCGGGACACGAAATACAATAAGTGTAGAATTCTTTATAAACAATCTAGTAGCAACATTATCTATACCAGCTATCATCACACGCCTCGCGAACGAGAGATATTTCCAGACATCACTTTATGTGTAAGTTAATTAAATGTTTGACCAACTGTAGGAGGCTAATTGATATGAGAATGTATATATTCTTGTAAGCCAACATGAATACTATCTGCACATCTAACGTTAATTTTATTGACATATCGTTAAAAATAAATACGATCCCTATCAATAATTCAACCAGTATTTATCGTTGCTAAGTCAGATCTTAGCCATTTTTGGCTGAGCTCTCGTATAACAGTAGACGGTACTACCTGCCTTCTGTTAGGGCTCACCAAACCCGATACCTCGAATTGTGCCAACCCCTTCAGAGGAGGAGCGCAATTAGCATGGTACAAACCTTAAACTAGTTCGAGTAAATGCAGCTTAAAACCTAAATGCTATGGGAAGGCCGACAAGACCCCCAAGCCTTGCTTAACAATTGATCTAGGATGAAAGCTCCTACAGGCGAAATGTTAGAGTATTGTTTTGCTGATCCACCAACTTCTGCAGCTTGTTTGGTTCCAGAAATATTGGTATTACTTTTCATCTGGAGTAAACTAGGCAAGTCGAGAGAGGGATCAAGCTGCACCAGCAGCACATTTGTCTCTAAATTCAATCCCAGCTTTGTGTTTTTGAGAGTTACAAACTCCATTTTACAAACTATCGTCTGTCAAGACGGCAAGGGGCCATGTAGATTTACCACTCTCTAACAGGCGTTAACTTATCCGTTAATTACATTTTCTTACATCTAATTCATCCATCCTTACCTGCGTCACAGACCAGCTCGCTATAGTCGTAAACAATAGAAAGGAGTTGGTTATAATCGATAACCACAAAGACATCCTCTGGAAATGTTGCAATTGTTTCCAATTCAACTTTATTGACAGAGCTGCCGATACCAATAGAAAGAACCAACACTTTGGAGTCCTTGAGGTTTTTGGCTTCAATTGCTGTCTCAGCTGGATTATTGGATTGACCATCTGTACACACAACTACAACCTTGGGAACTCCTGGGCGAGCTCCGTTGGCACTGCTAAAAGCCACCACTTTAGCCAGTCTGAGCGCACTTGCCGTGTCCGTACCTCCCTCTGTGTAATCGATGCTTAGAATTGCCTGGAAATAATCAATACACATCAAGACAGTGAACATAATTTAATTATCACTTTTGTTAGCTGCATGTCCTGTACAGGACGTTACAATTAACTCCGGCATTTAGTGACTGTCTTGTCATTTGCAAGGCAATGTCAGTTCAGTAGTTTATCATTGCTGTCTGAACGGCCGAAGCTTCATGCCAACGAAATCAATGCAAAGCAATCTGCTTATAAATCACCAGCTGCTGATTTCGAGCCCTGGACTCTGTAAGTCGAGGAATTGTTAAAACTTTTCGCTGTCCCGTAAGCCACAGCACATGTAGGCGCATACGTGGAATGGTTGGCTGACTGGTGAATCCTCTGGACGACTGAATGTTAGCACTTAAATACTGACTCTTTGGCTTTCAGGTCGTGGAAATTCAGGAAAGAGTTTCCATTTATCAGTGCGAGGTTGTTATGATACTTTTCTCCCCATCCGATACCACAGTACCATAGTATCACAGTAACACAGTACTATTCCACAAGGGATTGTATTAAACATCTCCAAAGATCAGTGTGGAGTTGTTCAAGACACGTTTCTCCCCATACAATACCACAGTACCACTCCACACAGAGCTGTACTGAAGATCTCCAGAAATCAGTGCTGTGTGCAATACCGGTAACCTGCCTGAGATGTATATTAAAATGTGACCAAAGCAGCGATCAAGGCCTGACTGATATCAGGCCCTGGTTGGTAGTGTTTCCTCCACGGTGTTTAGGTGTTATTTTGTCAATAGACACTAACAAAATGTCCAGGGTAGGGGGATGTTCAACCGTCTATATTCTATATGCTTTAAATCATGTTACGCAAGTTTGGAATTATATATATATACATACCTCCCCCCATGGTGTTTCCACCTTGTCGTGGTGGGGGAGCTTGAGTTTCTCAATGACCCTGAGAGCTATGCCGGCGGTAGCGTAGCTACCAGCAGAGCCTCCCAAACCGGACAGGTCAAAGGGTAGAGAACAGACAAAGAGAAACACCCTGGCCCTCCAAGTTGGAGGTTGAAGCGTGTGGTTACCATCCCCACCTTTGTAAAAACCATTTTTGTTACGAAACAGATATATGAGCCTCGAATTCGGACTTACTTATCTGGACAACGACCTTGGAACGTTAAAGGACTTTTGAGATTTGGAACATGGAATGTATGGACACTATATCGAGCTGGAGCGGCAGAAGAACTAACCCGGGAGCTGGTTGAATATCAAATGGATATAACAGCAATTCAAGAAATAAGGTGGCCAGGAGAGGGTACTTTAGAGCAAAATGGAATGATTATAATATATGGAGGAAACACCCAAAATAAACATGAATTAGGAACAGGATTTGTCATCAAAAAAGAGTTATGGGGAACGTTTTAAACTTTAAAGCTGTTAATGACAGGATTAGTAAATTACGAATAAAAGGTAAATGGAAAAATATAACGATGATTAATGTACATGCACCTACTGAAGAGAAAGAAGATGATATTAAAGAAGACTTTTATAATGATTTGGAAGATGTCATAGAAGAAACCCCCAAACAGGACATCCTGATTGTGCTGGGAGACTTCAATGCAAAAATAGGTAGAGAGCAAACTAATAAAAAAAAAGTGGCGGTATGGAAAGCCTACATACAACTTCAAATGATAATGGATGGAGAGTCATCAACCTGGCAGAAGCCAAAGGACTGCAGATTAGCAGTACCAGACTACAAAGAAAGGATATACACAAACAAACTTGGAAATCATGTGACAAGAGAACCTATAATCAAATAGATCACATTTTAATTAACAACAGAAATGCATCAAACATACAGCAAGTTGGAAGTTATAGAGGAGCTGAGTGCCACAGTGACCACTTCCTCGTTGGAGCAAAATTTAAAATAAAACTTAAGAGAGCTTTCTATACTAAATTACAAAGATTACACCCAACATATAACAGAGAAAAACTACAAGAAATTACAGTCAAAGAGAAATTTACAGATGAAATAAAATGTAAACTTGAAACTCTGCAAAACCCTTTAGGAGGAAAGCGTTGACCAAACTTGGTTCAGCATCAAGAATACAATTCAATCTACCGCAGAAGAATGTCTCGGTGTGTTAACCACGCATAGAAAGAACAGATGGTTCAATCAAAAATGTGAAGAAGCAGTCATTAGGAAAAAGAATGCCAGACATTTATGGTTAAATGACATCAACAACATCCAAAAGGAAGAGCAATATAGAAATGAATGTAAAGAGGCTACAAAAATAGTTCGACAGCAGAAGCGAGAATATATGAGTAATATAATCAAAGATATGGAAACTAATCACCAGAAAAATGAATCCAGAAAATTTTTTAAAGAACTGAAGTCAATGAAACGAGGGCACCAACAAAACACATATGGTTTAAAAGACAAAATGGGAATATGATAAATACCAATGAGGAAATGTGCAACACATGGAAAGAATATTTTGTTGAATTACTAAATTGTGAAGCTCCAAGTAACACTTTCCCACAGGAAGAGGTTCTAACATGTGAACCACAAATTGAAGAACCTACATTTGAAGAAATCCTATATGTAATCACACGACTTAAAAACAATAAGGCAACTGGGACTGATGGAATTGCTGCTGAATTTATAAAGGCAGGTGGCCATGCATTACATCTAAAGCTATACGAACTAATAATAAAAATCTGGAAGACAGAAGAATTACCCCATGACTGGAAAGAGTCATTATTGATACCTATCTTTAAGAAAGGAGACAAGTTCCAATGTGAAAATTATAGAGGAATATCACTACTGTCCACAAGCTATAAGATACTATCCGCAGTATTACTAAATAGACTAAAACATATTCAGAAGACATATTAGGTGACTACCAGGCGGGGTTTAGACAAAACAGATCAACAATAGATCAGATATTTATCTTACGACAAATAGCCGAGAAAAATTGGGAATATAAAAGAGATCTCCATAACATTTTTGTGGATTTTAAAAAGGCTTATGATAGTGTCCATTGGAATAGTCTATGGAATGCTATGCAGGAATTTGAAATACCAAAGAAGTTAATCAACATGACCAGACTATGCATGGAAGATACTTATAATATAGTAACATATAAAGGCAGGAAATCATACCCTTTCCAAATAACATCTTGCTTGAAACAGGGTGAAGCACTATCGCCGCTACTCTTCAATCTGGCTCTAGAGAAAGTTGTAAAGGAGGTAAAGGAGGAATGTGATATTGGAGGAACATCCAAGCTGCTTGGTTATGCAGATGATATAGATATTATAGGGCAAAGTGAACAAAAGACATT
Organism: Cepaea nemoralis; assembly: GCA_014155875.1. Lineage (NCBI taxonomy): Eukaryota > Metazoa > Mollusca > Gastropoda > Stylommatophora > Helicidae > Cepaea > Cepaea nemoralis. The sequence goes on along the minus strand of JACEFZ010022473.1, from coordinate 208,285 downwards.
GGAAATATTGACTCACTTAAAGGAAAAAGCCCGACAGATGGGGCTGGTTATCAACCAAGATAAGACAAAATATATGGTAATTTCAAGAGAAGGAATGGCTAAAAACTCTGGCCACATACAAATAGATAATATGACCATTAAAAGAACGGAAACATACAAATACCTGTGTACAATCTTCAACTGCCCCAACATCATAAGGGAAGAAATACAAACTAGAATCAACTCTGGAAATAAGATATACTATGCACAACATCTACTAAAATCAAATGCGCTATCTCGTAACACCAAAATCACAATATACAAAACACTGATCAGAGCAGTTGTGCTGTATGGCTCTGAAACATGGAGTACAACGAAAGGAGACGAAGCCTTGTTACAAACCTTTGAGAACAAAATTTTAAGACGCATCTTTGGACCCATTAGGGATACACAAAGTGGAGAGTGGAAAAGAAGAAGTAACAAAGACATTTATGATCTGTTTAAGTCCCCGCTAATCACTAGTATCATGAAGGCTAATAGACTACAATGGCTGGGGCATATATAAAGATTAGAAGATAATAGGGAAACAAAACTCGCTTACACTCAGGAAATAAATGACCGTAGACCCCGAGGTAGACCAAGAAGACGGTGGAGAGATAATACATATACAGACCTACAAGCACTTGGAATCAACGACTGGCAAGAGAAGGTCCACCAGAGAGACGAATGGAGACGGATTGTATCTGCAGCAAAGAACCTCAATGGCTCGGAACGCTGAAGAAGAAGAAAGAAATATATATATATATATATATATATATATATATATATATATATATATATATATATATATATATATATATATATATATATATATATATACGTGTGTGTGTGTGTGGGTGTGTGTGTGTGGGTGTGTGTGTGAAATAGATCGCCACGCCACAGCATGATGATGCTAATGCATAGCTCGCGGATGATGGGTAATTTCCCCGGCCAAGATTGAGAAGAAAAGTGCGCCCTATATGCCCCGGCGATTCAGTTCTGGAGCAGCCTCGACTGGAAGCGGACGGATCGGCCCTAAATCAGGAGGTGAATGGAACTGCTCCCCTCACATCACCTCCATCTAAGGATATGACTAGGCCGTGTCGCAGATATCAATGATACAGGTGCATAAACCGGTGAAGAAGAGAAACAATCAAGTGAACTATCTAAAATATGCCTGGGGAAAGCATTTCTGCAGAGTGCTTGAGGTGTGTCCTGATAATTAGTTGATTATGATTAGTATTTGGGATCTGAGTTATAACTAGCCATGCATTTAATAATTGCCTAGAATTATGTAACAAATATCTAGAATAGTCGCTAAAATTAAGGGATAAATGTTATAATATTCTTAGAGCTCTGTGGCGGACAAATATGTGATCGGGGCTGCCCTGTTCGCAGGCATAACATGGCTCAGTGCTATTCATAGATCACCTTAATTCTTTTTTACTGCTGGCATAAATTATCAGACAACGAACAGAATGTAAACAAGGCTTAAATTAGTGTTTTGAGCTGTATACCCAGAGACTAATGGGGTGTGCGAGTAGCCTCTAAATGTAAACTAATATGTACTCATGTAGTGTAATAATTGCCGGTCTCTCTGGTCTAGAGACTTTCTCCGTAATCTCGTACACTCTCGTAAGTAACGTGACGGTGCGTGAGAATTGGTAATGGTTCTCTTCGATTCGGTAACTTACGGGGTATTGAGCCGGTCGCTCAGAAAGCAATGGCAAACTACTGAGCGTAATCTTGCCAATAAATGAATAATCAGCTGAAAGATGTTGATGTTGACAGCGATGTCCTGTAAAGGATATAGGAAAATAAAGTGTAATACAGTAGTTGGCAGCCAGTGAGGTATCCCTATCATAAGGCTGCATGAGTATTCCCTGATATATCAAATGCTGGGACTGACTGTGACCAATGCAAACAGTACATTTCTGATATTAAGTCGGTGTCTATGTTGACCCCACCATATGATTATTATGTCGATCACCTTATGATGGTGGTCATGATGATGTCATTTTACCATGGGGTGATAGATTGTGTTTTGTGCTAACCCGGGGTGACACAGGTTGATATCTCCACTAAAGTAGGCGCATCCTATGAGCAAGTACATGGGCGCATATAAAATATCAGTCGGTCAATATGGGTCAGTACACCACGTATTTCGGTGTTTGTATGCCTATCCATTATGTTGGTAGTGATAAGGATAATTTTGTTGATGGCAAGACATGATGAATTACAGTTAGTGCAAATTGTGGCTCTTTTTGATTTTGTTGTTGTCAATATGGGGTTGTTCATTCTGACCATTGTATGGTTTGACATTCCTGGTTGATACTAGGCCGGGAGATACTGGTTAGGACCCTGTGTGGACACGTTTATTTGCTATTATCCCATCGACATGGCATGTGATGTTATTCGACTGAATGATTAAGTGGCAATAATTGCTGTTGTACGCAGCAGTGAGTGGGAGAGTAGTAAGGTAGCTTGCCATGGAGTTATGAATTTCTGTGATTGTATAATTATGGCTGATGCTGGCCAAGAGTGGCACTGATTGATGTAGGCATGTAATACTGGTGATAAGAAGCCATGTTGTAGCTCATTAATGCTGAGATGATGTACGACAGTCCCATGTAACCAGGGAGACTCCAGAGATATATAGCTGACTCTAGACTGCGTGGAAAAGTCCCAGAGGCTGGTGCTCCCGAGAAGAGGGGATATATTAATGCTAGCTCACCTCACTGTTCTGCTGGGCTGAAGAAGGCAGCGAAGCAGGTGATTTGTGGAAGCAATAGTCATTATTGCACTGTCTGAGCATATAATCTCGCTGAAGAATGAAAACTAAGAGACAGGAATGGGAGACCAGTACATGGGTATATGTAACATTAGGTGTATTTGCTTTATGATTTCATCATTTCAAATGATTTTGTTTACTTTTGTTGTAGGATATGACGAAACCCCACCCCCCCCCCCCCCCCCCAAATCGTAGTATTGGAAAGGGAACATTCCTGTGGTTTATTTCCCTCTTCCCTCCCCCCATAAGTCCCTAATAGTCGAGCTTTCCGTGTCTTTGTTTGCGACTGTATTGTTAATGTTGCAGTTTCCGGGTTTGATTAATTGGTTGTGCCCTTCATGCTCTTGTTTATGCACATGCTCTAGCGAACTGTGTCCATGTTCATGTCTTGTCTTGTTCGGCGATATCATGTCTGCCCGCTGTACTTGATGTATTCAGTGCATTTGTCTCGAGGACAAGTTAGAAGTTGGGGTACTTCCCGAAGTACGCCTAATTGTCGGACCCAGTTCATCTACACTGATGCATTCTGTGTCTCATTGGTAACTCAGGCTCATGGTTTATATTTCTATTGTTTATGTTTTTCTTGTGTGGCCATGTTCTTGTTAGTTCGAAGTATAATTACCCAGTTACAGGTGGGGTATAATCTTTTATCATTAACTTGGTGTCATGTTGCAGTTGTCTTTGCGGCTATAGATTTTAACTGGATATGTGTTACTCCTGAGCCGCGAGATTTGGTTTATAAAGATTCATTTTTGATACTGATGTGTTATGTATAACCTGTTTACTTTAATCTTTGTTGTTCAAGTGATGTTAGTCAATGTTTATTCCTATGAATTGACACTGGTACAGTGCAGCTGTACATTCCACGGATCAGGACATACATTGTGGTATGATTCTCTGCTAAAGATCCGGATTTTCTCTGATATCTATAATCTATTCTTCTAAATGAAGTTCCTACGGTGTCATGATCTCTTCCTCTTCTTTTTATACCTTTCTTCTCCGGCTCTCTAACAGCCAGCGTTGCACATCTATCAAAAAAGTGGAGTGAGTGAATGAATGAGTGATTTTCATTTATTTATTTACTTCCTCCTTTCTATTTAGTGCGTTTTCATATATATATATATATATATATATATATATATATATATATATATATATATATATATATATATATATATATATATATATATATATATATGTGTATCACATTAAGAAGTCAAAATGAATAAATGCAAAGAAAGCAGCAGTCAACTTAAGCTTATTGATATCCCCATAGAGTTTGCACCCAAATTGAGCGGGTGAAGGCCAAAATAATTTTCTTTGTTCTTTATATGTTGTACACGCTGTCTCCATCCATTCTCCTCTGTCCCTCCATCCACCCGTCCATCCGTCAGTCCATCCATCCGTCCGTCCGTCCGTCCGTTCGCCCGCCCGCCCATCTGTCTGTCTGTCTGTCTGTCTGTCTGTCTGTCTGTCTGTCTGTCTGTCTGTCTGTCTGTCTGTCTGTCTGTCTGTCTGTCTGTCTGTCTGTCTGTCTGTCTGTCTGTCTGTCTGTCTGTCTGTCTGTCTGTCTGTCTGTCTGTCTGTCTGTCTGTCTGTCTGTCTGTCTGTCTGTCTGTCTGTCTGTCTGTCTGTCTGTCTGTCTGTCTGTCTGTCTGTCTGTCTGTCTGTCTGTCTGTCTGTCTGTCTGTCTGTCTGTCTGTCTGTATGTCTGTCTGTCTGTCTGTCGCTCTATTTAACTAGTTTTTATAGAACATAAGTATGCAATACACATAACACAATCCCAGTGAAGTAAGAATTACAATTGTGGTACTTGCATTTTTTAGAGCATTGATGTCATTGTATGCGTTGAAACCAAATATAATTCTGGCAGTGCTTTCGAATCTGATCACACTGAACCGGGCTTGTCCTACAACGAATCTGTTGACAAACGTGGCCGCGAACTGAAGCTGCTTCTGGAAGTTGTCAAGTCCCACACTCCCGGAAGCATCCATGACGAAGAGGATGTCAGTCTTCTCATAGCAGGTTTCACCTGAAGGCGTATCAGTACAAACATGTAATATTATTAGGATGCGAGGCAGCATCAGAAATATGACAGGTAAAACATCGTCGTTCTATTTCATAGAGACAGGGACAAAACAAGGTCGTCGTATGACATAAAAAACTGATGAAATATCGATTTACCAAGTGCAGGAACCTTCCCGTTCGAAACACAGCTGCACGCGACTTGGCAGCAGACCGCGTTGCTTTGATTTTGCGTTGGTATCGGTGCCGTTCATTCAGAAAGCAATGGCAAACTACTGAACGTAAATTTTCCAAGAGATAATAGCGGCAGAAATGCTGGTGTTGACAGCGATGTCCTGTAAAAAGGGAATTTTAAAAAAGGAACATTTCGTTGATTCGCCGAAGTTAGAACCATCACACGTAGCCCACCTGACTGCACGGAAGAATAGATAGCCAGTCTATCTTCGGTTAGCGGGCGCCGAGCGCTGGCGTCGAGCCTTCGTCAAACTGCGCTTTTGGCGAAATCCTATCAACAACAGTAACGCCCAGAGATACATCTGGACAAAATGTCCAAATACAGAACCAGAGAAAGACTAAGAACATGCTGGATTGATAACATTGAGCATACTCCACCACGGATACATTACAGCGAAGGCAACACATTAAACAAACGTTTTAAAAGACAAGAGGTTCGTCTTCATTGCACCGAGTTTTATCCCATCTTTGCTCAGTTGCGTGCCGAAAGCATCTCACAAAGCAAGAACTCTGTAGCTGCAGTGACGACCCACAATAATACCCGTATAAATTGCACTGGTGTACCGAGCGACGTAGCCCGTATTCGAACCCGGACGAGGCACGTGGTGTAACCACTTCGTCACGGAGACTCCCAGGCAGCACAATTGTCCTTAAAACACAAGCCTAAGGTCCCTACACCATTACTCTTAATGGCAAGTATGGATTAGACAAGATTTACATCGTTGATCTGGGGTAGACAATAGCCACTAGGCAACAATACAGTAATAATTTGGAAAGGGAGCAGAACAGCAGCAGTATTTACACTCGACACGACAACAGCAGCTGTAGTTGCTTGATGTTCTGATGATGAATTTAGGTTCTGCGTCCGTCTACTTGGATCATGGACAGTCGAGGTGCTGCAGTCGCTTGCATGTTTACCTACCGGTGACATGAGGGGATGGATTTTGTTTTTACTTGCCCGAGGTCCCAGACTATCATTGGCACAAGGAAATATAATGGAAAATAAAGGCGTTGGGCGTGATATTGACCATATCACACATCTATTGCCGATAGGTCTATAACAATAAACCCAGTATGTTTTCATGACCTCCCATACTGTCTTTTGCGTATCTGGCTCATAACACCCAAAAGTCATTCTGCCATTGTCAATGTTTCGTGTCGTGCATCGAGTACCCTTGTTCCCCAGGAAGGCTAACCTGGACAAAAAGCCCGCTGAAATCGGCTGTGTCGGAATAAGGGAGCTAATAAAACGAGGAACAGCGCAAAAATGTCCGAGTGGAAGTGTAATGTCCTTCGAAGATCCCGGGAAGGTAACTCGGTCTGCAACCTCCCGCAGAAAGTCCGAAAGCGTCATTAACAAGAACGCTTGGCTAACTAATCCATTACGTGGAAGTCCGAAGCGAAAGCTTGCTGAGTGGATGTCGTCTGCAGACTGACCGTTCCTGGTTTGCGCGGGGAGCGGCCAGTGGCGAACGAAATGACCAATACTTGGAAGTGAGGAATGAATGTATCCGTGTGTAGGAAGTATCGATTCCTTGGGTGAACCCGGTACCAGAGCGCTATGTGTCTGCTCTGCAATTATGGAAGCCTCCGTGGATGGCGCATAATGCACATGGACTGTCCCTGCCTTAACCTGAGGGCTGACCGTGAAGCCTTCGTCCTTTCTAACATGACCAGCTTGGATGTGGACGATATATCAACAGTAATAGTCGAATGTCCCAACGCAATTACGTCTGAAAAATCACTCCCGATGAATGCAGAAGAAGAAGAAGTACCCTTGTCCCATCCATGAGGTGTCGTCATCAATAGGCGGAAGTTTCGGATCCGGGTGTGATCACTATTGCTTTCATTCTGTATGTTGTCTCAAGTGTTCTCTAATCTCTATGTTTTTCCCTCGTTGCATTTATGAGTATCGTTTGATACAACTATATTTACGAGTGTTTTACAAAATAGTATGTAACCGAACTCTATTAGCGACACCAACTTGAAAACCGTTTCTTTTTTTTCTTCTTCTTTTTTTGCCTTCGCTCGCTTTTGAACTCAAGCGTAATACAGGCGCATGCACTGGACTGATTTTTGCCTGTGTATTAGCTTTCTCTATTCCCAGTGTTCCTCGCCATTGGGAGAACCCACTCCGACATTAGATGCACTTTTAAATTACGTCCCCAATTCAAGGACGAGAAGTCAACATTTTAGACCAACTGACCGGTGTAGGAACTAAAACACACTACCACGGCATCAGCACACCGGATCTTTAAGAATGAGCGATCTTATTCTTTCGGCCATGCTGACAAAGGAAAACCGTGTATTATTATACTTACATATCTCCCCATTTGTTACCCTTATCCACGCAATCATCGATGCCTTTATCCTGTCGGCGTATCAGCAGCCTTATAGCTGAACCATATCGACTTTGCCACGTTTGCCTCTTACGCTCAACTTCATTGCCATCCGGATATCATTCTATGCAGCAAAGGTGATTTTTTTTAGTGGACTAGAGAAGTGGAAATGGTTTTGGGTATGGTCTGGTCTGTAAGCCACAAACGGATTTTCTCCCAGATTAACTGAGCTGTGTAAGCCCTGGCGTTGTTGATGCTTAAGAAGCAGTTACCTGGTAGCAGTTTTTCTAACTGCATCACGAAGCGTCATTTGAACTTCACAGTACATTGCAACATTTACTTTTTCACCCGTCTTTTAGAAATAGGGAATCATCACTCCGTTAGAATTCCAAAACACAGTAAGCATAATCTGCCTTACTGATGCGAAAACTGTAAATTCTTGGGTGAAGGTAAATGACGTTTCTGTTGTAATGAGGGGCGCATTATTTCTTCTATATAATAATCCTGTTGATCATGTCTTCTCCTTCATCTGCATACTGCTAGATTCTGTACATAACGACCAGGTATATCGTCATCTGCAAAATCTGAATGCTCTTGAGTGACAGCTTTTGCCAAGGACAGGCAACATTTCCTCGTGACTGTCGATGGCAGCAAGACCCTGTTCCCCCTATACACACACCAATATCATAACAGCACACTATTCGTCGGTGTTGCAATCTTAGAGTATGACCAACATTTGCAACGCCTAGGGCCACTAAAATTGTGTATGCGAATGCACAAACGCATGGGCAGCTATCATGTGCTATACATCGAGATGAAGCTAGATGGTTATGCCACACAATGTCACCTTTATAAACTATCAACACCCGTTTCTCATTTGTCTTATATCATTGTGCGACTCACTGTCTTACCATCGTATTTCACATGTATGTTAGTAGATAATATATGTAAAGTAAAATTTAATTATTACAAGCTAGAGAAAGAATTCCAGACAATATACTGCACGTCCTAAGACTATAGCGTGGTGATTTATTTTTAAAACAACTGATCCAGATCAGCAAGGACCGAATATCTGCAGAGATCTGCGATTTGACAGATGACACACTGATGAAGACGATGATGGTTTGACGTTGTACAGCAGTCAACAGCAGAAACTGCAACACTATATAACCAGCTTAGTATGAGATGTAAACTCATAATGCGATATATAGCCATGGAGAAGATAATGAGATACACTGGAAATTTCTCGAAAGAAATAAACAAGCAAATGGGGAAAATAATTTGGGTGCACTAGCGAAGTTGATAAGGAACTGCTCTGTTAATGTCACATGCGCTGTCGACAGAGAGTTTGAGGCTGTAGCTCGTCGCCTGCTAAGTGATGGAAAGCTTTGCCACTTATTGCTCTGAGCATTTAAGACTTTAACATGTGATGGATCACAGCAGGAAACTCCGTCGGGACAAACGTGTTTATTAAATGAAAAAAGACTAATTACCTAAATGATAATATAATTATCTAAATGAGAATGGCATTATCTAAATGATAATAACATTATCTAAATGATAATGGAATTATCTAAATAACAGTCTAATTATCTAATTGATAATAAACAATTCTACCTAGTCAGATGCCTGGTAAGGAGTAGAAATGGACTGTCATGACTCCCCATCCCCTATGTCATCGGATAATTTGTTGATGGTGCTTATATTATGTGTTGCTCAGCTGTTTAAACTGTTTACATACATTCCCCTGGCTTTCCCTGCCCCTCTTGCCTAGCATGTTCCCATATAAGACATATGTCTCAGTTTCCACTCTTATGTTGATATATATCATGAATATGTTCCATCTTTATGGGTTTGAATGGTTAATTTGTAACATCTACAGACTTCAAAATCTCAACGTTTCTTTTCTTCTTATTTCCGCGATATTCATGTTAATCAACAAGCAATATGTGTATACTCCCATTGTAATTCTGGACTGATGAACAGTGCACTGATTTCTATATACTTATAAACAAATATGAGACAATATTCTGCAACATCTTCTGAACCCCAGCTCGCAGTGGTGTAGAACGGGAAACGATAACTAGCTTAACAAGCCGGCGGAGGATTTCCATACTGCTCGTAGAAAAATTAAGAAGCATAATCGGACGAAATGGAAGCTGAAGCAAAAAAGAAGCCGATCACGTAATCGATGGGCAGAGGGAATAAAAGAGTTCATGGGCTCTCGACACCGCAAGGTACAAGAGGAAGAAGATGAGATGACATGAGATATTGTGAATTCAGAAAAGCCTGCAGAATGACCTCTCAAAAACATTTCAAGAAGATGTTATTGCATTCTAAATATCATTTAAATCTTTCTGTTTAACTCAGTACTGCAATCAGTAATATAGTACCGGGTTGTAATAGTAATATTTGTAATGACTTACTCTGACAGAGAACTGATGAACACAGAAAGGACACAGCAAGGACTGCTGTAGTCAAAAGTCGCGTCATTTTCCCAGTTCTGTTAGATCTGTGTGTGGACATCCAGTCAGATGAAGTCCTCGTTTGAAGTTATACACTGCCTTCTTTTATTGTACACCGACCAGGAACATTGAGACCTGCCTCCAGTTCGCGTGATAACCTGTTCGCTTTAAGTTAGAAAATTCTTGGCCCACATTGAACTACTACTGTAAACGAGTTAAGTTAAGCCAAGAACAGACATCGCAACACTCGCGACATTCCCATAAAGTGCTCCGATCTTATCCGCAACAGCCAGCGAAGAGTCCCATTGTAGATGGTGTAGCCAGTTTCCTGCCCTACCGCTTTTCCTACCCAGGAAATCCACATACAATTCTGAAATTTACTCCATATTTCTGTGAAGCTGGAGTAACTGCAGATCCGTACTGTTTGTAGAAAAAAGCAACCCTACTCCTGCTGGAGAGTAAACTCGGATCACAATAGTGGAAGACATGCGCACTAACCATTATGTCAAAATGGCCCGGTATTCATCATGTATAGTTTTCCAAAGCCCATGCCTCATTTATGAGTCTTTCGTTCCAGATCAGCTGGGGTTTCAATATACATGAAAGTGTGTCATGAGAAATACATTAACATGGATTGCTTAACACTCATAGAAGCAGGGGCAGACGGGGAGACAGGAGAACAAACTGGACAGCGTAAACATTAATGCAATAGTCTGGCCACACGGGTACTCGAACCCTCAGCCTTCAAACGACGACATCGCCGCTCTGATGGAACACGTGTATTTAATGAATACCAGACAGATGCCTCTCTAGCAGGTCTGCCATCCACTGTCAGCGTGGGTAGCGAGGGGCATGGCACGCAGTCTCACAATCCCCACATACCGGGTTTAAGTTCAGCCGCCAGCGATTAGGTAGTAGTTCGCTTTGTGTTGATTTTCACAATGGTATGTGCGTCTACCATTCAGAAAGAAGTCACAAAATCATCATCATCAAGTACCATGCCGCTCATTCATGACTCTCCACAGAGCTCGGTCTTTGGTTTTCTGGATCAACTATGCAGATGATATTCATCCATGTCATCGTCTGAATCCATCCATCATCATTTTTCTTGGTCTGCTTCTGCCTCTCTTCACCTCGATCTTTCCAGTTGTCATGATGTGCTCCAATGCCTCTCTTCTCATCATATGACCAAAGAATGCTGCTTGTCTCTTTCATGTTGTTGTATACAATATTCTAGATTCATTACCTTCTTTCAGTCAGTCAATGTTAGTTACTTTGGCAGTCCAAGGAATTCGCAACGTTCGTCTCAAGAATCACATCTCTGTTGCTTCCAAGCTCTTCCTAATTTGTTCATTTGCATTCCAAGATTCACAGCCATAAAGTCGCAAAATACTGGACGTAAATTTGACTAAACAATCACAGACAAAGCATTCAGGGTTTTATTGCCATCTCCTGCAAAGAACATGAAACTTACTGTTTTTATCCACCAGAATGGATATTTATCAAAATGTTTTTGCTCTCCGATAATGTTTATTATTTCATTGCCAGTGGCATTTATTGTGTTCAATACTTCTTTGTTTAGTAATTATTTCTATTGGAAATATCCACCACTGACCATGTTTCCCATGTCCACACAGCCGACATGTGTATCACCAATTGCCCTGGGAAGGCAACACGACAGTTGTGATACTGACCACATTACCCTTTAACGGCAGGTGGATCTAGAAATGTGGGGCCAGCACCATATACCCAATAGTTTTATGTCGTGAAGAAAGGGATCGGTTACTTTAGTTTGTTTACAATCAGAGCTGAAGACACTGAGCTTTCCATCATTGCATTGGTTTTTGTTTTCAGTTCTAATAAAAGTCTAGTAACTGGCTTGTGATTCAGTGTGTCAAATTAACATTATCTACACAGATCAGCTAATTTACATCACAGTCAATGAGCCCGTGTTAGTCCAAAATGTCAACGTTTTATACTCAGGACAAGTAATGTGTATCCCAATCAGTCAAAGGGAGTTGGTCCAAATTGTGGTGCTCATATGTGTGGTTACTGATTATTACCATCATGTAGCATTTCATCTGCACGTTGTTCGCATTACAGATTTGCTGAAAGTTCACCTTTCTGTTGCCGTTCCTCCTAGCTCCTGTACATTCTGTCCTAATGTGTCTGCGATGTCCTGCGTCTGTCTTGTGCTGGACGACGCCTGCGTCTTCTCCTAGAAACGTTGTCTTCCACCACTGTTCTTTGCACGCTTCTATTGGTCAAAGTATTTCATTTTCCGAGACATGATACTCTAGATTAGCCAGTATTTCCTTGATGTCCACCTCTGTACAATATCAGCATTTTGTATTCTTCTTGGTCCACGATATTCTAAACACTCATTTCTAACATTTAATGTCAAAGTGAACAATTTTCTTCTCTATTTATTGCGAAATGGCGAATGAAATCACACTCAACTATCGCCAGATGACAGATATATGTCCTTACGTATGTTACTTGAACTTGCTGGCCAGTACAGTAGTTTGCCATTGCTTTCCGATAGTTAAGAAAAAGGATGAAATTTGCATCACCTAGGTTGGAAAGAGCGCTGATTCCTAAAGGGGACAACAATATTCTAAATATAGTGTATACAAAGTTTCGCCGTTGGTCATGACGTCATAACCCCAAGCGAAAAAGGAGAGGCTTTAAATATGGCGTGGAGACCGGCGGAAGGCTAGTGTGTGGAAAACCCTTCAACAAGCGTGAAAACAGAAGATGACCAACTGGCAGCATGGTATCCTCTACTAAACCATCCATCTTAATATTAGCAAATCGAATAGAGGACGAGAGAAGTACGGGCCTATAAGCAGCCAGCTAACTTGCAAACCGAGAAAACAGAGTCTGGAGCCTGAAATCTGCTGAAGTTATGTTTGAACAAGACATTCTATTATATTGAAGGTAAGCACATTGTAATACATATTACGTTAGTCATGTTCCTTCCCAGAAGATAGTAAGTTGATGTGTTGTAACAATATGGTTTGTCCATAAGAACTTAATTCCGGTGAGACTAAAACTATATTCAGATGTTGTAGTTCATAGATAAACTGTGCACTAGGTTAAACCATAGTGAGGCTTTTTCTTCTAGTTAGACAGCTTCTGTGAATTCATAAGCATTTGACCTAGGTTGTACATTTTACTCATTAATCAGTTAAGCTAAATCAGCAGTGATTTAGGAATTTATGGTTAACTTAGGATTTAGAAGGCTCGAATACTTAGTTCAATAATAAGGAACTATTTTAAATGTGGAATCACTAGTAGGAGGAATTAGGGTAATTCGTAATAGAAACAGTACACGAGCACATGGGACAACATGAACAACAACATCAACAACAACAACAACACTTTATTTTCTAAGGGGTAAGAATTGGGCACGCAGGCCCGTCTTACATTCTGCCATTCTATCACTCTCTTTCATACATTATATCATTCACCCATCATTCAAGGCTAACTGAAAACGGCAACAATATAAAAGATATGCATTATAAAGGCATGGGGAAAATGAAAAATCAATACTACACGTCTCAGTAATAGTAATGACTGGTGAGGCGGCACTTGTTATATATATTTTAGCTATATTTTATATTGTATAATATACCTGTTATTATTAAATATACTGGCCTACCAAAAGGGGACTGGGTTTTATTATTATTATTATTATTATTATTATTATTATTATTATTATTATTATTATTATTATTTCTATTATTAAGGGGGAAGGTAATCCGTACTGAGATAGTGTTCTAATAATTTGCGATTATATGTATAGGGATTGATGATGAGGACAGGTAACATAGGGAACTTATTCTTGAACCTGATGGTGGAGAACTGAAGCCATTATCTTATTAGTACCTTGAACAGATCAACACTCTAGGGAAATTTAATATGCATAATTTCATTGGACTGTTTGCCACAGGGATCCATGAACCCTGAAATAAATCATCCTGAGTGTATACCCAGTTTCAGACTTAACCTACTCCAATGGAATATGTATAGTAGCTATCACAGAGGAACTGGAATATAGCTTGATGTTAGTGAAATGTATGTGTCAGGCAGCAATGTTATATAGATAGATTGATAGGTAGAAGGACAGACAGACAGACAGACAGACAGACAGACAGACAGGCAGGCAGGCAGGCAGACAGACAGACAGACAGGCAGGCAGGCAGGCAGACAGACAGACAGGCAGGCAGGCAGGCAGGCAGGCAGGCAGACAGACAGACAGACAGACAGGCAGGCAGGCAGGCAGACAGACAGACAGACAGACAGACAGGCAGGCAGGCAGGCAGGTAGGCGGACGGACGGACGGACGGACGGATGGATAAGCAAATACTCATTGCATTTGGGAATGAATTAAAACCCTTATTGTATGAGACCTTTTCTTTTAAATGGAAGGATATCTAGGGAAAATAATTATGTACAAAAGGGAATGGTGAAAATAGTTATCAAATTCTAAATCGATCAAGGTATTACTCAACCGGGAGACCATGGGTGACAGGCATGGGTGAAGATGACGCTGCTTATCTGGGACGCAGGAGCTATTATACGCCCAGACAACGCATTAATTGTGTGGTACTCCCTGGATAACCGAATCGTCAAGGCAGATGCCCCAGGTATTATGTTGAATTGATGTCCTCTTAGTCGAGAGAGTAAATTGAAGTATCACTTTTGAAAGGTGTTTGTCATTTAAGGATCATGTGGAGGCTTTGGTGGTGAAGGCTGGTAGGGGACTTAATGCATTGAGGGCTATGGCAGCAACGGGGGTAGATCAGAGGATGCTGTACAGGCTCTTTCAGCAGTTATTAATTTCTGTCACTGAGTATGATTTGGGGCTGCTGACAGTATCAAAGTGCCAGCTTGAAAGGTTGGAGCACATATAGAATGCTGCCATGCGGGTAATCCTGGGGTGTAAAAGGGACACACTAATTATATGCAAGAGGCATATCATGGATATAGTCAAGGGTCATAGACTAAGGGGAGGCAGGTCCTGGATGGCAGAGGCAAAACTTTATGTCAGGTGTGTGATCTAGAGGCCATCAATAGTGAAAGAGAGTGGGTTGAAGTTCCGGATGACATGACGGACTGGCACAATGCAATAATAACACTGGGTCGTGAGTGCAGAAAATGGGCAGCGGGCCGCACTTAGTTTGAAGTGCAAAAGCTGATCCAGAGTAACACTCATCAAATTAACATAGTCATCTACACCGATGGGTCGGTGGTGAGAAACAGACATAGTTTTTGGGGCCTTATTGAAAAGGCCAATGGACGAGTCTTGTAAAAGGATAGTCTGGCATATGACTGTCACAAAATAAAACACCGCATTTGACCAGCTGATTACTATAAGAGGATTTCTGATTAAACGGACTATCTGCAAAGCGACAATTGTTTCAACTAATACAGAGAAAACATTCATAGTTGTGGCTGCACGTGTTCACAAACAGGTCGGGCATAAAAAACAGCTGCACGTGTACATCTGGTCAGCAAAAATAGGAACATTCGGAAGTGAGATGAATGCATACATCGCTTTGACAGTTTGTCAACAGTCAGAGACAACCGGAATTGCCAGCTAGGGACAGGAAACAGTCCCTCTGTCAATTAGAGTTTCCCGACATCAAACAGAAATGGCAGCGGTGATTGTCACTAGTCGACAGAAGATTGACGGCTTGTTATTGGCAACTGTTGTTGGCAGTATCCAGGACCTCGCTAGCTTGTTTTGGGAATCTAAACAACTGATGACAACTCTGACATTGATGGACCCAGGGAAGATAGATTCTTGACAATGGATGATATGCCCAAATAACACCTGCAGGACATCAACCATGTCACGTGACCAGTTTTAGGGGTTTGCCAGAAAACCATGATTGGAGAGGACAGTTGAACTCAAACCTTGGATTTTAGCGGACGTGCTTCGGCACTGCAGTTCTGACTGGAATAATGTCTACCGTGTGCTTATTACTGGATTTAATGGTTCACGTGCCTGTCATGGCAATTTGTAGATGTGATTTGTTAGACTGCAGTGTTGCCTAAGGTAGTATACTATGTAATTAGTCCTAATTAATTTAGGCGGTAGCATGGTGAAAACTAGTTAGAGTAGTGAAGTGATATTGGCTCTGCTAGGGTGAATACAATACTGAGGTTGCCCTCTGTTTATTGGTCTTTCCTTATCATAGCCTGATTCGGACGTGGGTTAAGGAACGAGAACATTAACGGATAAGTCACATCGTGTGCTAGATTCCAGTGTAATATTACATATGACATATACTTGAACCTATATGAACACTAGTTAGGATCAAGTGTAGAAACATTAACAGTAAACCTAAATACACTACAAAGGATTTGTGCATTCTTTAGGACCGATAGGAACTTACAAAGTTAGTTTGCAACCAGTCCGTGATCAATCTGTAATTACAAACAGTATCTATTTCGGATGATCATGAGGATGGATTACCAGGTGCCTACAGATGACAGTCAGTATCCGGCAAGAGGGTTTCGACACTGGGTGAGGTGCACTGGTTATGATTTAATGTGCTGTGGTGTGCCCTTGCAATGAAGAACTGACTATGCTATTATCTGGAAGTCCGATCATACACACATTATAGAACACATTACACATTTTCTTTGCATACACGCCTTACGTACATTACACATTTTTCTTTTAATAAATTAATCTTTATGAATTTTTAGAAGCAAGAGTTGTTGAATATGTTGCGTTTGGGAAGTATGAGAGGGGCATAGTACGACAGTGAGAGAGCGATAGGAAAAGGTGTCCACGGGCTGGTGGAGTGTGTTGGACGGAAGCTGGTGGATTCTCCAGGATATTGATAAGGGAAAAAAATATTATAATGTTGACTCTCCTCACTCCAGGGACGACACTTTAAAGGAGGACACGACATTATTGGGGTCTCGATAACGAGATCTTTGGACAGCGGGATCTCTCGATAACGGGATCTTTGGACAGCGGGATCTCTCGTACATGTGATCTTTGGACAGCGAGTTCTCTTGCAAGTGGGATCCTTTGACAGTGGGATCTTCTGACAACGGGGTCTTTTGACACGGGATCCTTGGTTATAAACGGAGATTTTATATTGGAGAATCCAGCTAGAGTGAATATGGATGGGGGTTAGGACAATTATCTTACCTGTGCACACTTCACACGTCTGCATAGGTCTGTGGTCCTAAGTCTACTCTTGTCACTGAGTGATTGTGTTGGGTTGTGTGGTGTGTTATAATATATATAGATACATTGAATTTGGTCATTATCTATATAGTTGTTTAGAGA
Source organism: Cepaea nemoralis (assembly GCA_014155875.1). Taxonomy (NCBI): domain Eukaryota; kingdom Metazoa; phylum Mollusca; class Gastropoda; order Stylommatophora; family Helicidae; genus Cepaea; species Cepaea nemoralis. The sequence continues at coordinate 191,095 of JACEFZ010022473.1, read as the reverse complement.
TAATCTATACTCTATCTGCTGAGTTACCACTCTGTAAAATGGCCACCCCTAAACTAAGCACAGCAGAATTAAGGGCAAAGGGGGAAGACATGGGATTGTCGGGTTCTGCTCTAACGGATTACATAAAGGAAGTGGAGAGAGAGTATCGTCAAGCAGAAAGGGAAGATCGAAAGGCCGAGTTGGAATTGAGAAGGATGGAGTTGGAACAAGAAGCTAGGAAATTGGAAGCAGGGCAGGCTGCTAAGAAATTGGAAGCTGAGCAGGCAGCTAGGAAACTTGAAGTTGAGGAAGCTGCTAGGAAACGGGAAGCGGAGCAGGAGGCTCAGAAAAGGGAGCACGAGTACCGGATGAGGGAACTCGAGTTGAAGAGTCAATATAATGGGGAAACTGAGGGAGCTGTTGGAGGTTCCTCCGTCCCAGGCTCAACCCCAGCAGGTGGACATAGTTACCATGCTATGAAGTTTCCTCTAGCGATCTACGAGGAGGATAAAGAGAAGATTGACCAGTACCTTCAACGCTTTGAGGCCATATCCGTGGCTATGGGTCTGGAGCGTAACAAATGGAATCTCAAGCTATCCCAGGGATTACGCGGGACCGGCTACGAGGTTTATTCTCGCCTGCCACCAGGACATGAGAACAATTACGACGAATTAAAGATGGCTCTGCTGAAACGATTCGAGGTTACGTCACATACCTACCGGAAAAAAATTTCGAGCAGCGAAACGAGAACCGGGGGAGTTGTTTGCCGCCTACAGTTTGCGTCTAAAATCTTATCTCCATAAGTGGATGGATTTGGCTGGGTTCGCACATGACTATGAGAGTCTGGAAGAGCTCATGGTGGTCGACCAGCTGAAGAAGCAAATGTCTAAAGCTCTCAGGACGTTCCTGGGAGAACAAGGTGCGGAACGTATTGACCTCGTGACTAAATTAGCAGAACGGTTCGTCGAAGTACATGGGGAGACAGGGGAAAACCTTTCCACTAACTCCAAAAGTCAAGAGAAACATGACAAGAAGAAAGCCAAAAACTCAGGAACAAAAAAGTGGGAACCATATGTGCAAATATCAAAGGATAGTTCAGAGAAGAAGAAGGAGGGAAGCAAGAGCACTTCAAGCTCTAAACCAAAACGACCGTGGTCGGAGAAGTGGTGTTCAATTTGTAAGTCACCCTCTCACAATACGAGGGATTGCAAATCGAAGGCTAAGAACCTTCACTTCGCATTATGTCAAGTGACTTCCAAGGAGGTTGTCACGGAAAATGCCAAGTTCAACAAGGAAGCTCGCCACCAGGAGAGCTCACTCAAATCCGGTACTAGAAAATCTAGGACAGGGAAATGGTGCAACCAATGCCAGTCAAACACGCACAATGCTATTGACTGCAGGGGAAAGTCAGGAGACTCTAAATTCGTCGTGTGCCCCGGGAAACTTAAGGTGGAGCCCACCGAACAGGTCGAGGCCGAGGAAGAGACTCCAGACCAGGAAAAACCACCTGTAGTGGAATTGGTAGAGGTTAACGGTCGTCAAGTGGAGTGTTTGTACGACACAGGACTGGACGGGGAGGCCGTGATTTCTGCGGATCTGGTACATCCAGAACAATTCACAGGTGAGACATTGGAGATACAGCCTGCACAGAAGAGTGCTGTAGCCATGAAATTGCCCATTGCTAATGTGGAGATTCGGTCAAGGTACGTCACCGGCACCATCAGGGCGGCGGTATTGAACGATCCCATTTTTCCAGTAATCCTAGATTGCCGGTATGTCTTTCTGGAAATGCCCAGGGAGCCAATCCATATGGGAGCAATGCAGACTCGCTCTCAGACGAGAACGGAAGAGGCAGAAGCAATTGTGACTAACCCAATGCCGGGGGAGCTACGAACTGCCCAGAGTGAGGATGATACTTTACGTCCTTGCTACAGAAAGCTGCAGAAAAGTGCTGATCCACCAGGACGGGGGCAGTACTACATGAAGAATAGGATACTCTACAGGAGAGCAGGAAGGGGAGACAACCTATACGGTCAGTTGGTCGTCCCGAAAGCTCACCGGTCCCAGATTCTTCATATGGGGCATACCATCTCCTTTAGTGGACACATGGGTATTGCCGCCACCATGCAGCGGAATTTCCTGCCATTACTATTGGCCGGGAATGACAGATGATGTGCGTCGGTATGTGAAGTCATGCCCTGAGTGCCAGAGGGTGGCACCGAAACACTGGACAGCACCGGTGGTGTTGGGTGAGATGCCCATCATGAACTCTCCTGTCGAGAGGGAAGCCATCGATATCGTGGGTCCACTTCCCAGGACTAGGAAGAGGAACATGTATATACTCACAATGGTGGATTGCTGTACAATGTGGGGTGAGACCATACCGTTAACCACGATAGACTCAAAAAGAGTGGCGGACGCACTGATGGAGGCCTTTACCAGATTAGGCTTTCCGGATCAAATTCTGACGGACAATGGGTCTCAGTTTTGTGGAAAACTTATGGAGGAGGTATTTAGAGTGTTTCACTCTAACCACATACATACCAGCCCTTACCATCCTCAAGCCAATGGACAAGTTGAGCGTTTCAACGGCACGTTGATGACAATGCTCAGGAAACTAGCGCAGGAAAAACCTGATAGGTGGGATGAATATATCCCAGCGGCCCTTTTTGCCTATCGGGAAGTTCCTCATGACTCAACAGGACTACCACCCGCTACGTTGCTGTTTGGTCGTCCAATCAAAGGACCGTTGGAAGCCATGTTGAGGAGTTGGACTGAAGAGGGGACGTCAGAAGAAATGATCTCATCCTATAAATACGTGGAGGATCTGAAAGAAAAACTCCACAAGGGATGGACTCTGGCGAATCAAAACTTGAAAAAGGCCAGAAAAAGACATGCGGCTTACTACAACCGTAGGTCTAAAGAAAGATCTCTAGAGGTGGGAGATAAAGTCTTGTTGCTACTCCAAACTTGAAACAACAAACTGGAGATAGGTTGGGAAGGACCATTTCCCGTGGAAATGGTGATATCCAGAACCAACTATCAGATCCGGATCCGGGGAAAGTCGAAGATTTTCCATATCAATCCCTTGCGGAAATACGAAGAGAGACCCGGAGACAAGGCAGCTCACCTCATGGCAATGGCAGTTGCAGTGGAGATGGAAGTGGGAACCAACGAGGGCAGGGAATATCCCTTAGTACACCAGGAAACCTATAGGGATGTGCAAGTGAACCCAGATCTGACCTCCCAGGAGAGGGAAAAGGATAACCCAGGTTCTCAAGTCTCATAAGGAGATACTGACTGATAAACCAGGACGAACGAGGTTGGTGGAGTTCGAGATGACTTTGACCACGCAGGAACCTGTTCGTCAAAATGTTTACCCAGTGCCATTCTCTAAAGAAAAGGCCCTGGAGGAGGCAATACAAAAACTGCTGGAGGATGACGTGATTGCACCCTCCACATCCCCATACAATGCAGGGGTAGTTTTGTTACGGAAACCAAGTGGAGAACACCGGTTGTGTATAGATTACCGACTTCTGAACAGTCATACACAGTTTCAGGTGGAACCATTGCCGAATGCAACCCAGTTATTCGCTAGGCTCCATAAGGCTCGGTACTTTTCAAAGGTGGATCTGAGTAGGGGGTATTATCAGATACCAGTCAAACCGGAGATTCGACCACTGTTAGCTTTCAGTACACCCAGTGGACACTACGAATTCAAGGTCATGCACTTTGGACTCAGCAATGCACCCAGTGTGTTTACTCGCATGATGAGGACGGTACTAGATCCTTTACAGGATCCGGCCATCATCTCATTCATGGATGATATTCTTATTTCCAGTGACAGCTTGGATGACCACTTGAAATCCTTGGAAAGAGTGCTTAATAGACTCAAGGAAGCAGGGCTTACCGCTCGCCCAACCAAGTGCATGATTGGTTACCAGACTCTGGAATTTCTGGACCACACCATCACTCCAGGACACATAGTCCCGGAAGAAAAGAACCTGGAGAAAATCAGAAATGCACCAAGGCCAAAAACGAAGAAGGATGTGCGATCTTTTCTCTCGTTGTGTGGGTTCTACCATAAATTTATCCCACATTTCACTGAACTGGGAGCTCCTTTGACAGAAACTTTACAAAAGGGATTCCCGGACCAGATCGTTTGGACACCAGAATGTGAGAATGCCTATAGTCAGTTAAAGGAGGCCTTGGTCAGCAAACCTGTATTACAGCTCCCTGACCTTTCCAAACCATTTGTGTTGAGAACGGATGCGAGTGCGATTGGAATTGGAGCAGCCTTGTTACAAGAAGGAAAAGACGATGCTTCGGTTTTGAAACCTGTGGCATACGCAAGCAAGAAATTACTGCAGGCTGAGAGGAATTATTCAACCGTCGAGAGAGAGTGCTTGTCTCTCGTATGGGCAGTGCAAAAATTCCAGCCATATTTGTATGGAGTTAAGTTTCGGGTTCAGTCGGATCATCAGCCCCTGATGTTCCTGGCTACTTCTCAGAAGCTCAACGCCCGTTTGATGCGGTGGTCTTTGTTACTTCAACCCTATAATTTCACAGTGGAGTACATTCCTGGGAAGGAAAATGTTGGAGCGGACTTCTTGTCAAGACACCCAGCTCCTGAGGAAGAGGAATGAATCATCTGGATTAATCACGGTGTAGAAGAGTGAGATGGACTACTCTCTTAAAAGGGGGCCTATGTCACAAATTAAAACACCGCGTTTGACCAGCTGATTACTATAAGAGGATTTCTGATTAAACGGACTATCTGCAAAGCGACAATTGTTTCAACTAATACAGAGAAAACATTCATAGTTGTGGCTGCACGTGTTCACAAACAGGTCGGGCATAAATAACAGCTGCACGTGTACATCTGGTCAGCAAAAATAGAAACATTCGGAAGTGAGATGAATGCATACATCGCTTTGACAGTTTGTCAACAGTCAGAGACAACCGGAATTGCCAGCTAGGGACAGGAAACAGTCCCTCTGTCAATTAGAGTTTCCCGACATCAAACAGAAATGGCAGCGGTGATTGTCACTAGTCGACAGAAGATTGACGGCTTGTTATTGGCAACTGTTGTTGGCAGTATCCAGGACCTCGCTAGCTTGTTTTGGGAATCTAAACAACTGATGACAACTCTGACATTGATGGACCCAGGGAAGATAGATTCTTGACAATGGATGATATGCCCAAATAACACCTGCAGGACATCAACCATGTCACGTGACCAGTTTTAGGGGTTTGTCAGAAAACCATGATTGGAGAGGACAGTTGAACTCAAACCTTGGATTTTAGCGGACGTGCTTCGGCACTGCAGTTCTGACTGGAATAATGTCTACCGTGTGCTTATTAGTGGATTTAATGGTTCACGTGCCTGTCATGGCAATTTGTAGATGTGATTTGTTAGACTGCAGTGTTGCCTAAGGTAGTATACTATGTAATTAGTCCTAATTAATTTAGGCGGTAGCATGGTGAAAACTAGTTAGAGTAGTGAAGTGATATTGGCTCTGCTAGGGTGAATACAATACTGAGGTTGCCCTCTGTTTATTGGTCTTTCCTTATCATAGCCTGATTCGGACGTAGGTGAGAAGCTATAAGGCTCTCTGACAGAGTAGTTAGCTGTAAAATAACAGAGCAGGGTAATAACCTTACACCCAGCCGGTAGGATCAGTGACTAGTGCTCTCACATGATGTGTTGGTTTTCCCACAGGTTCCCCACCAGTTACTAGGAAACTCAACACTGGTTTTGAAGAAGTGCACTCCAATTGGACGAACACCAGTTGGACTCTAAAATGATTCTTACGGAAAAGGAATAACGTCCGAGAAGAAAGATGGTATATGTTTACGCTGGACTCATACTCAGAAGGGTTCACCATGGTATGGCCCAGAAGAGCCAGCCAATATAACGACTCCTGCGTGGTATGGTTCACATAGGATGGGTGATGATTGTTGATATATCACACATCAGACAAACATGGTTTAAGGAACGAGAACATTAACGGATAAGTCACATCGTGTGCTAGATTCCAGTGTAATATTACATATGACATATACTTGAACCTATATGAACACTAGTTAGGATCAAGTGTAGAAACATTAACAGTAAAACCTAAATACACTACAAAGGATTTGTGCATTCTTTAGGACCGATAGGAACTTACAAAGTTAGTTTGCAACCAGTCCGTGATCAATCTGTAATTACAAACAGTATCTATTTCGGATGATCATGAGGATGGATTACCAGGTGGCTACAGATGACAGTCAGTATCCGGCAAGAGGGTTTCGACACTGGGTGAGGTGCACTGGTTATGATTTAATGTGCTGTGGTGTGCCCTTGCAATGAAGAACTGACTATGCTATTATCTGGAAGTCCGATCATACACACATTATAGAACACATCACACATTTTCTTTGCATACACGCCTTACGTACATTACACATTTTTTTTAAAATAAATTAATCTTTATGAATTTTTAGAAGCAAGAGTTGTTGAATATGTTGCGTTTGGGAAGTATGAGAGGGGCATAGTACGACAGTGAGAGAGTGATAGGAAAAGGTGTCCATGGGCTGATGGAGTGTGTTGGACGGAAGCTGGTGGATTCTCCAGGATATTGATAAGGGAAAAAAAAATATTATAATGTTGACTCTCCTCACTCCAGGGACGACACTTTAAAGGAGGACACGACAATGACACTACGACCTCCAGCATGAGAATGAAGGTGAAGGCAGTAAAAGCGGCATTCCGTTGGCTGGGGGAGACAACTGAAACACACGTTGTATTCATTACGGATTCAAAGAGTATGCTTAGTAAGGTGGAGAAAGGAATGTTTCGTGTAGAGTGGCTCTCGTCGATTCAGTGGTAGCAGATTGTGAGAATTGTATGGACATTTTGTCCTGGCCATGCGGGGGAATGAACAGGCTGATAGTCTAGCAGGGAACCTCTTGGCGGCAAATTGCCTATGGACAAGGGAGAGGTGGTCATATGCTTGTGGGAACAGGTGGAGAAGGCGGTGAATAGATTGAGAACCCATATGTGGAAAGAAAGATTGCGTGGGATCGGCAGGGGTTCTGGAAGAATCTCAAAACTGAGAGGGAAGACCGGGATAACTTTTAATCAGACAGCGGTGGGAACGATGAGTAGTATTACTCTTCGCTGGCTGTTGAACGAGGTGACGGAGCACGTATGGGAATGTCCTGAGTGCAGTTATGTCGGTTCGTAACACAACTCAACTCAACTCAACAGTGAAATGTATGTGTGTGTATATATATATATATATATATATATATATATATATATATATATATATATATATATATATGTGTGTGTGTGTGTGTGTGTGTGTGTGTGTGTGCGTCTGTGTGACTTTTTTAGAATTGGATAGTTGTGTTATGAACTTAATAATCAATAACCCAATTTATGAATATTAAATTATGAAAAGGAGGTCATATACTCTCTGGAGTGTTTTGTTTTTCATTGTTGTTGTTAATTTGTTTAATTAAACACACCCTAGATATTAATTAATTAGCTGAGAGAGGAGAGGCAAGGAACCACCAAAGGGATATTGTTATTCAGTGAAACTTTTCCTTGTTTTCATGGAGGAATTCCTTGGTTCTCCGAGACTCAAGCATTTGAGCCATTAAAAGTTAAGATAATTAGAACGGGCAGGATCACATTGGGAAAGAGGAACTTTAGTATCCTCTATGTCTTTGGGGTTGTCCCAACGTTATCCGACAATGAGCCAGTTTTTCTTTGATATCCACCTCTGTAAAATATCGGCATTTTGTATTCTTCTTGGTCCACGATATTCTAAGCACTCATTTCTAACATTTAATGTCAAAATGAAAAATTTTCTTCTCTATTTATTGCGAAATGGCCAATGAAATCACATTCAGCTGTCGCCAGATGACAGTCTGTACGCATTTTACTTGAACTTGTTCCAGTACAGTAGTTTGCAATTGCTTTCTGAACGATTGGTACACATACCGTTGAATTAAAATACAACGCAAGGCTATCTTCTGCCAAATCGCCTGCAGCTGTGGTTTGAATGCGGGATCACGAACTGCGTTCGTAAGCCCCTTGGCCACAGAGCGGAGTTGTACTGTAGGTTCTTAACAAGCATATACTCTTACTTGTTGTTAACACTCCCACATGCTGTCGATTATGAACCCGTAACAATCAAAGTGTGTCACAGTTTCGATTTCTTTATATTTGATTGTTAATGTTTGGGTGACATGAAGTTTATATACTGATAACTTGAAATTCTAGAATTCAAAAATGCTGACTAAATCATGATACCAACGACTTATCTACCTCTACAACTCACATAGAATAGAATCGACTAAAGAAAAGAAAAAAAAAGATTTTTATTTAAATTTTGGAACGACCAGGCTATATAATATGGACTGATGGCAGATGACATGTGAACGGCATATTTTGATAGTACTTTGTAGATTACACATAAACCAGATAAAAACACGAGATAGTAAATATGATGTTGACAAAATGATGACTTGTGAAGTTCAGCCGACAGCTGGAGTGTTCATTGGCTGCAGATTGTTGTACCTGTTGACATTCTCCAGGTTGCTCTCGACTTCCTCCATGCGTGCTAATATATGGGAGATTACTGTAGAACTTAGATTTGTTTAGCATGAGCGGTGTTTGAAATACCACTTCTGTAATTTATAGACCTTTGATAATTATGATTTACCGTTAGTTGCATATCCTTTTACAGGACGTTGCAATCAACCCCAGTATTTTTATTTGGCTGTTCGTGTTTTTCTGGGCAAATATAAGTTCAGTAGTTTGCCATTGCTTTCTGAACGATCGACACCCATACCATTTAGTTAAAAACCAACGCAAGGCGGTCTGCTGCAACTGTGTTTCGAATGCGGTATGCAGGATTACGAACTGCTCCGTAACGCCTTCGACACGGAGCAGGCCGTTTTACCGTTATGAATTTAAATAATGAAGACATGAACAATATATTGCCGAATTTATTGCCAGGTATATTTCGCTTTATATCGTCAGGTGCATGTTATAGAAGCAAGGTTTAGAGGTAAAGACTCCCCCGGGGAGCAAGTAAGCAAGTACAAAAGGAGGCTTCTGGTCATCAGAACCGTCCCCTTTCGCCGGAGGTTATGTCCGTTCTACCTTCTATAGACTCTCAGGCGGCGGGCCCGTCTGGGTCATGACTCTGTGACGTGTGTATCCTAACGTGCGTATTCATCAAGACTTTTCCCTTGTCGACATTTTCGCCTCTGTCGTGGTGGCTAGCCACGACACTGTCAGTAGACGTCATTGCAGCCCCGTTGCCTTCTTCGTGTCCTGTTCACGGCTTGAGGATTCACCCTCCTGCACGCTCCCGGCGGAAGCCAGCTCCTCCTGTGGGCTCATTCTATTAATGCTTGGGCCTCCCCCTTAACCCTCGCCATCTCTGCGGGACATGGTCTTTGCAAGACGCACTATTTCACCACAAACGGTCGTTGCCGGCGCTTGACTACAGGGATTCGACTTTGGCTAACATTTCTAACCGGGTGATGGCTACACCCAGCTTGGGTGCCCTGTTCTTCCCTGGTGGGATGACTCCTGGGTCGGCACCATAACGGTAGCTGTTATTTTCGGTCTCATTGTGAGGTTGTAATCTTCTGGAAAGGTTTTTGTGTTGCTGAGGTTGTTCTTCTTGAGAAACGGTGACTCACACTGCAGGCAAAAGTTGAAACATCTATTGCGTATCCTTGTCCCACCCCGCATTAAGCTTGCTCCATAGCCAGCCCGAGGACTTCTTATATACATATAATGCATTAGGGTTGAATCATTTCAATGGAAATAAACAACACACGTTTTAATGTTTCAATATCACCACGGTAGTTTTAACGAGGCGTCCGTGTCTTTTTGTTTACATAATTGTGGTTTACCCGAGTGAAAGCAGAAGCCTCGGCATGTCTTAGAAACGGTTGGTTACTATCATATGCCCAGGCGTATGCAATTATATATCGATCAGGAAGTTTTATTTGTATCACATTTCAATGGGTGGGCGCCTTAGTGTAGCTGGCCGAAGCCACGCCGATAATGTCGTGAACGCAGGCGGACGAAGGTTCAAAACCAGAGCTAGTCGTTCGCTACCAGAGAAAAAGACTGGCCACATAGTTCTCCCTACAAGTAGGTCTACAACATGTGAAGACCCCAACACACCACAGACAGATAGAACTTCCTGCTTTGGGATATTGTTTCTTAATTTATTATGTCGGGAACGGCATAATGTTATGAAAAACAAACATACACGCGCATATAAACAAATACATAAACAGAATGCCACTTTAATGTTGGATAGGCTGTACATATTTCCACCTGAAATCAAGCAATGACGCGTGTATCGACACATACAATAATCTGTTTTATGAATCCCTGACTGGCATTCTAACTGCATACTGTTACATACTTCATGTTTCAGTTATTTCTAAGTGATATTTGTGAAACGCTGAATAGCGTCTGTCATAACATATGTGAAAGATAATTGCAGATCAGAGATCCTGAGTAGACCAGCATTCAGTACAGTCAAAATAACGTTCCTTCTTATGCGATGGTACATATTTGGGTTTCGGGTAGAAGTGAAAGTAAAGCACCCTTTTCCAAGCATTTGGGTATATTGAATATATTGTAAATGACAGGTAAATGACTTCTTTTTTCGTCAGCAGGTGTATTCGGTGTATGATAAATGACAGATAGATGACTTCTTTTCTCGCCACTAGGAGTATTGGGTGTATGGTGATGGTGTTTGTCAATCAAGAATGATGACGACCATTCAATTCATCCAGTGGATTGAAAGTTTGCAGCCGTGAGTTCTACGTTGGCTGGTAAGGCCTATTTTGGCTCGAAATTTTCTGTGACAGTGTGTACAAGGAAAGTTTGACGTTCCAAAAGGAGTTTCTCCTGCAGTTGTTTTTCTGTCCAGCTTTTTTACCACAGCTCTTGCAGTCTTGATTGTTTTACCAGCGTTTACACCCTTGCGTAATGATGTACGCCACGAATGTCGGTCTTTGGCAACAGTCTCCCAAGTGTCATGACGAATTCCAAAAGCGTTTAGTGAGATCTTCAGAGAATCTTTAAAGCTTTTCCTCTAGCCGCCTTGGGAGCGTTTACAACAGCGCAAAGACTGCTGCATTGGTCCAGGTTTCTCTTTTTGGACGGTACCCACCCAGGGTAGGTGGGAAAACACCTTGCCTCTCTAGTTGGCTTGATATTTTCCTGGCAATTACCTTCTCCAGCAGCTTGCCTATTGTATTCTGCATGGTTATAATTCGATATCCCTGAATTTTCTTGTGGTCTTTGTCAGGCTTCGGCAAGGGAATCAGATAGCTGTGTAACCATTCCTCCTTGATGCTAGCACTCCCTATACTGTTGTTGTACATGTCTGCTAGTTTCTCTAGCTCATTGTCGGTACACCTATTTATGTCGTCGTATCTTATGCCATCAGGACCTGGAGCACTGTTTTTTTGATCGTCGAAGCACAGCCTTGATTTCTTTCACTGTCACTGTGTCTTCATCCGAAGTGTTCTGGGCCTTGCATCTGTCTGAGGTGACCTCCTTGGCCAGATTCCGGCCTCCCATGTCTGTCTGGTTGCTCTGCTCAAGGTAGCGTTCAAAGAGGGCTTTGCCCTTGTCCTCGTCAGTCCTCTGCCAGATGAGGTCAGCACCTTGGAAGTCAGAAATGCTCTTATTCTTGACTACACCACTCATGCTTTTATGTAGTCGCCAGAACAATTTCAGTGACTTGTCTGTGCTTACTCTTTGACACACCTCTGCCCATTTTTCGCTTTTAACCACCGTGACCAGTTTTTTGAAATAGCTTACTTTTGTGTGCATCTCTCTTTCTAAGTGCAAGCAGGGACTAGGATGACCAGCTCTGTTCTTCTTGGCATTTTGCCATCTCCTTACAGCACTACGCTTATCCACCCAAGCCTTCTCCACCTCGAAACTCCACCACGGTGGCTGCTCCCAGCTTTTTTTCCTTTTCTTCCTGCCCTGAAACGTTCTGCGCTTGTCACGTCTTATTTTACTCACCACATCTTGCCCTGTACTGTCATACTGGAACGTCTTTACCTTTAGCTTGTGCTGCCTGGTTCTGCCTTTCTCCACCAATATGCTGCATGGGTGGTGGTCGCTGCCATGGTGTCCTAGGACACTCCATCTACACACTGTAGTGAGTGAAGGTGAAACTAGCGCCAGATCAATAGCACTGTCCTCATCGCCTGGACGGCTTGCTGTCCTGGTGACACAGCCACTGTTGATACAAACCAGGTCGATGGTTTCCAGTGCAGTCTCGAGCTCCTCCCCTTGTGTATTGGAGGAAGTGTTTCCCCATGATCTGCCTTTAGCGTTGAAGTCACCACAGAAAATAACATTTCTCTCGTGGCCTAATATGCCACTTAAGCACTGCCACTTCTGGGCGTCCACACTCGCATTGCGGGCATAAACATTAACCAACACGAATGGTATACTGGAATGAACTCTCAACGCCTGTATTTGTATATCGTCACTGTTCCAACTGGACATGTCTAGCTCTGACGCCACCATGCTGTCGCGAACGAGAATCGCCGTTCCCAGATGTCGTCTGTTATAGAAACATTTGAAGCCGGCAATTCGGAGTAGCTGATCGCCCAGTCTCGTCTCCTGGAGTGCTACAATGTCGTTCCTGTAAACTAGGGTTTCTAAAATAGAGCCCCGTTGTTTTACACTGGCACAGTTCCAATATAGAATACGGATGTTCCTGAGTCCTAGACGGTGACACTTGAGTCTAAGACGTCTCAAGCCACCGCGCTTACCTGGCTTCTTTTCCCTTTTTCCTATGAAGGTTTCCACTCAGGCACTGAAACCGTTGCTGCAGCGATTGATCTTGAGGACGCATACAACAGAGTACCACTGGATTTTTTAATGTTTCAGCTTCTTGAACTAAACGTAAGTCCATTCCTCCTTAGTTGGATCGCTGCAGCTCTCTTCCAACGGAAAGTAGTTTTTAGATGTGGCAGTTGGACTTCGGAACCAACAACAATATATCCTGGCCTACCACAGGGATCACCATTATCTCCGGTACTGTTCAACGCCTACACAGTGAGAATCACCAGTGAGCAGATCACTGGACCTGGCAGGACATTGTCATATGCCGATGATGTTTTAGTGTATCGTCAGGGTAAGGATAGAGAGGAGGTTGCTGTGGAACTACAAACCGAACTCAATCGCATAAGTACTTGGTGTGATGAAGCTGGGGCAATGGTCAACCCAACAAAGGCAACAGTGACTTGGTTCTCGTTGAATAATCATATTGTCAACAATCCAACACCAACTGTAATTCTGTGTTCAGAGACGGTGGTAAGAACGCAGGCAATGAATTACCTGGGGATACGGTTTGATCGAAGCCTTGCTTATAATGTGCACATAGACCAGGTGATAACAAAGGCCAAGAGGGGTTTGGCAGCGATGCGGGTGATGGCGGCAGCAAACTGTGAGCAGCGTCATCTATGTCTTCTGTACGAGGGGCTGGTCATGTCTGTTTTGGAGTATGCAATGGCAATCCTGACTGTCAGCCATAAGCAGATAGAAAGGATGGAAAGGATACAGAATGAAGCTATGCGCATTATTCTTGGATGTACAAGAGATACAGCATGCAGGGCGATGCGCTACCTTCTTGATTTTCCAACCATTGAAGAGAGAATGCAAGTGTGCAGGGCATGTGCCTACCTCAGAATTAACGCAAACACACAGCATCCACTGCATAGTGAAATCAGGAAGGTGAAGGGCAGCAGGTTAAAAAGAGGACGGTCGTGGATGGGTCAAGCCGAGGACATTCTTCAACAGGTGTGTTCACTTGAGGACTTAGAACCTGGCGAGGAGTGGGTGCAAGTGCCAACAGACTTCTGCACATCCTTTTCAGTTTGCATCCAACTAGATAGAAAATGCAGACAAGAAAATCCGGCTGCTGTTGAGGCTGAAGTACAAGCGTTGATTTTCGAGAATTCGCTAGACAGTGACGCGGTCATCTACACAGATGGGTCGGTCGTCCGACATGTGAGAAGCTCATGGGCCTTTACAGCTCGGGCCGGAGGGAGAATTGTGAAGGAGGACTCTGGTGCTTTCACTGAAACCACAAGTAGCCTGACCATGGAAGTCATGGCAGTAAGTAAAGCAATAACATGGCTCGAGACACAGACATTCACTAGGGCTTGTTTCCTTAGCGACTCAATGAACATGATCAAGAGGATAGAGGAGGGGTCGATCCGAAGAGAATGGTTGCTGCCTCTGAAGCGGTCTCGGCTGGCAAAGATTAGTTTCATCTTCGTGCCAGGGCATGCCTGAGTACAAGGAAATGAGCGGGCTGACAAGCTCGCAGGTGAGGCTACTGTTGAGGGCGGACGTGCCATGGACCAAGCTGACATTCTGAATGCTCTACGAGAAGTGAGACTTTTGCAAGAACCAAGTGATGACTGTGAATCTACAACAATGGCCAGACTGCGAGAGCAGCAAATTAAAAGAGGGGTGGCCAAACAAGAACACTACGCAGGAAGCCAAAGAAGATTGATAAACCAACACAGAACTGGCGTCGTTAGCCGCTACACGCTGCGGGATTTGCTGAGGAGGGGATCCGAGCACTTATGGACTGAATGGTCCGATGTGCAACGAGGATGATCTGTCGACTAACTAACTAACTAACAACAGCGCAGCTCGCTGTAGAAAATTCGTGCAGGGAACCTGTGATCTGGCATGCGAGTTAAGTGACCAGCCCAGTGAATCTGCTGGGCGTATGGTAAATGACAGGTAGACTACTTCTAGTCTCGCCACCAGGTGTAGTGGGTGCATGATAAAAGCCCCATATTTGTAAACGGTTTAGCACTAGATGGGTGATTTATTTAGTCAATATCACAATGGCCGCTGCCACGCCCCTAGACGTTTCTGGTACCAGTCTTAGGCTGGGTCGACCTGTGAGCCCAGATCAACAAACAAACCAAACATGCGTCCCGTCACCTCCAATGGGTTTTGAACGCACGATTATAGGGCCGGTAGAGAAGCGTCCGAGCCACTGCACTAAATATATTTATCAGGCTCTCCGGGCTATATCTCTATAAAGTTAACGACACTTGACCTGTGATGGGATCAAGCCTTCACTTTCCAGAAAATTTCAAACTACCCGTTTTTAAGCTGTTTTAATTTTGCACAGTTCGCGGCGACTGCACAAGCCAGGCGGCCTTAATTCCTAAGGAAAGCTACTATAAAAAGTAGATGACAGTTAATTTGAAAGCCTGAGCTATTGCGGACCTCAAACCGGTATTGGTAGTAGTGAAATCCGGGAACAGCAGTTGTTGTCAACACACACAGTACGGCAGATAACCGACATCCTGGTGACCAGCATCCTCCACCGGAATGTGTTAGTTCTTGTCTCATGTCCTGCTGCTTGTAAAGTACAATATGATGAATGTTCATTTCACACGCATTTACGTGTATTAGGTTTATGATTATTTAGTTGCAAATCCGATACAGGACGTTGAAGTCAACTCCAGTATTATTTGGCTGTTCGTAATTTCTTGGCAAGTTTGCGTTTAGTAGTTTGTCGTTGCTTTCTGAACAACCGGCACTGATGCTTTTGTATCGGAAATCAATGCACAGTGGTATGCTCCCAAATGACCCGCAGCTGTGATTCGAACGCGGTATGCGGGATTACGTACTGTGTCCGTAACCCCTTCGCCACAGAGCCGGCAGGTATATGGTGCTAACCCCATATTTGTATAGACCAACTGGGATCTCGGTGAGTGATGTGGACAATATAACCAAGGCCATCTTTACTGTCCATGACATATTCTGGTACCCAATTCAGGCTGGGTCGAATGGTAGCCCAGATCAATTGTTTTCAAGTCTTCTCCATGGGAATGCAAGGACATCCACTCGGACAACAGGCAAGCGAGTTACTGCGTAATTGTGCATCAATGTCTATCTGCTTGACTTCACTGTAAATATTAAACTGCACTTAAATGCTAGATCATGCTAGTCTATTTATGTGAAATTTGTCTATTATTTATATGCTCAACGCCACTTTCTATTGCGTATATTATGAACTAAAATAGCCACCCCTATTACAGATGGCTTACTTGTGTGTAAATGTCTCGCTGACTGTCAATATATGAAATATAGTTGATACTCTATGCGGTGATGAATTTTCATTTTTAATGTCCGCAGAATTGTGCTTTTGCTTGTTTGCGTGCGTGCGTTCGTGAGTGCGTGCGCGCGTGCTTGCGCGCGCACGCGTGTGTGTGTGTGTGTGTGTGTGTGTGTGTGTTTGTGTGTGTGAAAATGGTGTCGGAAATCCTTTGCAATGACCTCCGATTTGAAGATTTAAACTAAAACATAATTCATTAATGTGATTTACTTGCAATCGATATAGTTGGCACGGATCTTATAAGGGCAGTGACTATGAATTTATCATATACGATAAAGTTATGAGAAGAATTTTCCCTGCTCAGAAAGGTATATAGTGAAAATATACATAAGTTTCTAACGTAAACAAAATAATACTCACTGACAAAACTGTTTATCGTTGAAACATCGCAATGAATACCGAAGACATTCAAAATGGTCGTCATCATCAAATGTCTTGTTAGTTACTCTTGCAGTCCAAGGAATTCGCAACATTATTTCAAGACCACAACTCTGTTGCTTCGAAGTTCTTCCTAATTTGTTCATTTGCACTCCAAGGTCCACAGCTGTACAACAAAACTGGTTCTATTTAGCATTTGAGCACTCTCTTTCTCACATTTAATGATAGTGACTTACTAGTATAATATTACACACTTGTAATATCGTTGTGCCATAATTCAATGATAGTAACTCATTGGTATAATGTTACACACTGTTAGTATCGCTGTGCCATAATTCAATGATAGTGACTTATTGGTATAATGTTACACACTGTTAGTATCGCTGTGCCATAATTCAATGATAGTGACTTATTGGTATAATGTTACACACTTTTAATATCGTTGTGCCATAATTCAATGATAGTGACTTACTGGTATAATGTTACACACTTTTAATATCGTTGTGCCATAATTCAATGATAGTGACATATTGGTATAATGTTACACACTTTTAATATCGTTGTGCCATAATTCAATGATAGTGACTTATTGGTATAATGTTACACACTTTTAATATCGTTGCGCCATAATTCAATGATAGTGACTTACTGGTATAATGTTACACACTTTTAATATCGTTGCGCCATAATTCAATGATAGTGACTTAATGGTATAATGTTACACACTTTTAATATCATTGTTCCATAATTTAATGATAGTGACTTATTGGTATAATGTTACACACTTTTAATATCGTTGTGCCATAATTCAATAATAGTGACTTATTGGTATAATGTTACACACTTTTAATATCGTTGTGCCATAATTCAATGATAGTGACTTATTGGTACAATGTTACACACTTTTAATATCGTTGTGCCATAATTCAATGACAGTGACTTATTGGTATAATGTTACACACTTTTAATACCATTGTGCCATAATTCAATGATAGTGACTTATTGGTATAATGTTACACACTTTTAATATCGTTGTGCCATAATTCAATGATAGTGACTTATTGGTATAATGTTACACACTTTTAATATTGTTGTGCCATAATTCAATGATAGTGACTTATTGGTATATTGTTACATACTTTTAATATCGTTGTGCCATAATTCAATGATAGTGACTTATTGCTACAATGTTACACACTTTTAATATCGTTGTGCCATAATTCAATAATTGTGACTTATTGGTATAATGTTACACACTTTTAATATCGTTGCGCCATAATTCAATGATAGTGACTTACTGGTATAATGTTACACACTTTTAATATCGTTGCGCCATAATTCAATGCTAGTGACTTATTGGTATAATGTTACACACTTTTAATATCGTTGTGCCATAATTCAATGATAGTGACTTAATGGTATAATGTTACACACTTTTAATATCATTGTTCCATAATTTAATGATAGTGACTTATTGGTATAATGTTACACACTTTTAATATCGTTGTGCCATAATTCAATAATAGTGACTTATTGGTATAATGTTACTCACTTTTAATATCGTTGCGCCATAATTCAATGATAGTGACTTATTGGTATAATGTTACACACTTTTAATATCGTTGCGCCATAATTCAATGATAGTGACTTATTGGTACAATGTTACACACTTTTAATATCGTTGTGCCATAATTCAATGACAGTGACTTATTGGTATAATGTTACACACTTTTAATATCGTTGTGCCATAATTCAATGATAGTGACTTATTGGTACAATGTGACACACTTTTAATATCGTTGTGCCATAATTCAATGATAGTGACTTATTGGAATAATGTTTTTTGTTTCCTTTTTTTTTTAAGCATATCCTTTTTTACAGGACTTAGCTGTCAACACCAGCATCTTTCAGCTCTATGTTGATCTCTTGGCAAGATTACGCTAAGTAGTTTGCCATTGCTTTCTGAGCGGCCGGCTCACATACCCCGTAAGTTACCGATGCGATTCGAACCACTGCTGATTTGAACCGTCATCACGTTACCTGACGAGAGTATACGAGATTACGGAGAAAAGTCATAACCTCTAAGCCACGAAGCCGGCTGGAATAATGTTACACACTTTTAATATCGTTGTATCATAATTCAATGATAGTGACTTATTGCTACAATGTTACACACTGCTAGTATCGCTGTGCCATAATTCAATGATAGTGACTTATTGGTATAATCTTACACACTTTTAATATCAGCTATCAGTAATCAGTTATCAGTCACTGCACTCCGGACAGGTCCATAGGTGCTCAGATCCTCCCCTCAGCATATGCATCAGCGTCCGGTAGCTAATACTGCCAGTTCTGTGTTGGTTGACGAGGCACCTCGTTTTCCCGGTGTACCTCTCGTTTCTGGCCATGCCAGTTCTTACACCCAAGTCTTTCATCCAGGACAGCGATGTGGATTCACTGACGTCAATGTCCTCTGTCTTCGACATATCTGTAAGGACGTTAATAACATCGGCACGATCCATGGGCTGGCCATCTGCAGGGGATGCAGAGCCAGCCAGTTTATCAGCTCGTTCATTTCCCTCGACTCCCGCATGTCTCGGGACGAAGATGAAGGTGACTTTGCGGGCAACAGACTTCCGCAGCGAATCAGTCCACTGGCGACGTATAGATCCAGCTTCGACCTTCCGAATCATCCACATTGAATCACTTATTACACACACGTTGGTATAATGCTGTGATTCTAGCCAAATGAAAGCCTGTGTTACTGCCATCACCTCCATCGTCATGCTGCTCGTGGTCATAGAGTGGGCACCACTGGATTCTTGAACGGTTCGGCCCGCTGAACGGGCTGTAAATGCCCACGCACTTCTCTTCTGCTTTACAACAGATACATCTGTATAGATGATCACTTCGGGGCTATCTGAGTGTTCGTAGATGAGCGCGTTTACCTCTGCATTGACAGCAACAGGGTTCTGCTCCCTGCACCGTCTGTCGATTGTGATAATGCAGGAGAAGGTGCACTCAAAAGCTGGAGGCACCGGCATCAATTCCTTGCCGGGGTTGATACTGGTAAGACTGCAGACCTGTCTGACTACATCTTCTGCCCTACCCATCCATGATTTGCCCTTCTTTAGCCGGTCACTCTTTTCTCTGAATATAGCTTCATGTAGAGGATGCCGCTCATCCGCACGTATTTTTAAGTATGCACGAGCTCTCCAGATCTTGATCCTGTGTTCCATTGTCGGGAAGTCAAGGCGGTATCTCTTTGCTACATTGCTGGTGTCTCTCGTGCAGCCCAAAAGGATGCGCATGGCTTCGTTGTGTACCTTTTCAAGTCTTGCAATCTGTGTAGGGCTGACAGTGAGGTTGGCCAGGGCATACTCGATGGGTGAAATTACCAGTTCTTGGATCAGAAGTATTAGCAGCCTTTGCTCGATATTGGCAGTCGCCATGACTCTCATTGCTGACAAACCTTTTCGAGCTTTCGTTATGACGTAATCGACATGTTCTCTGAATGGCAGGCTACGATCAAGCCTCACGCCAAGATATGTCATTGACTGGGTTCTACTCAAAATACTCCCATTCATTCTTACTGCTGGCAGGTCTGTGTTCACAATATGGTTGTTTAGGGAGAACCATGTAACCGATGCCTTTACAGAGTTGACAAGGGCATGGCATCATCACACCATGAGGAAATTCGATCTAATTCGCCATGCATATCATTGGCAACCACATGTCTATCTCGACCCTGTCGATACACGAGAATGTCGTCAGCAAATGACAGAGTCCTACCCCTCCCGTCCAACTATTGTTCGGTGATCGGCACCGTATACACGTTGAATAGTACTGGTGACAGTGGTGAAACCTGCGGCAATCCTGGACATATCGTTATCGGCTCAGAAGACAAACTCCCGCATCTTAGCACCACTTTCCTTTGGAGCAGGGCTGCAGCTATAAATCGTATAAGGTGAGGGTACACTTTCAGTCTGAGGAGCGTTTGCATCAAGTGCTCGAAGGATGCTTTATTGTGTGCCTTCTCTAAGTCTATGGCGGCCTCACATGTCTCTTCTCTTACCTGAAATCCTTCGTAAACATCTTGAGCAAAAACTACCGCATTCAGCCACGACTCTTTGTTGCGTCTGTATCCTCCAAGTGTGGGCGGCAAGCAGCCGAGTTGTTCCAAGTCACAAGCAAGTCTTTGTGCTACAATTTTCTTCAGTAGCTTGCCAACAGTGTTCTGCATCGTAATGATTCTGTAGCCGCTTATCTTGGAATGATCTTTGTTCGGTTTTCGTAGCGACAGCAAGTAGCTGTGTAGCCATTCCTTTTAATATCGATGTGCTTTAATCAAAACCTATGGTGACTGTTCCAGACGTCAGACGAATATGGAACAAAGCAATGCAGCGGTAAACATTATCATCAATCTAATTGAAATGTTCTTGTCTCGGCATTTTGACTTAAACTAAAACATTGACTTCTCGTCCTTGACTTTGGGACGTAAATTACAAGTACTTCTGAAGTCCGAGTGAGTTCGCCTGATGGTGAGGGGACACTGTTAATGGGAAAAGCTAGACCACATGCACAGATCAACCCTGGGTAGACTACGGTCAAGTTCAAGTCATGGGTAAAAAACGAAATATAAGATCATGTGTAGTCATCTGAACTTGATCTAGCCTCGGCCACCATCACAATGACACACGGGGACTTGTAACATCATGTGACGGTTCTTGCCCCTGGTTAACCGTGACCTCGTCAAAACAAACAAATCTTTGAGATCATGCAGCAAGTTGGTAATGCGTCGAAGTACACTTGTTCCTGCAGCGAGGTGCTGTTGTCATTTTGGAGGTGGCAGGTTTGAATCCCGGTAGGTAGCTATAACTTTACAATTTAATGTTGTCTAGCGCGTCGCTAATCTCTACTTCCTTCTTCAACTCCTATGAGCGCAAAACAATATTATGTGTGTTTATTTATGAACTGCCTTAGTGGTCTCAAGGGGTTCCCCAATTGATTTCCAGTGACACTAGACGAGAGTGAGCCATGGGTAATTTTGCAATCACTATAGCAGAAAATCTGGGCTTTCTTTTTCTGCAAATGTTACAGGAAAGTTCTCAGAATTGTGTAACCGAAGAAGAGGAAACATTCTACAAGATACGTAGTTGGAATAAATCTGGCATTATGCCTATGAGTGACAATCCCTGACAAATTAATATACGAAAGGTGGTGATTTGGTCACATGATTATTAATCCGTGGCTGGGATGGGCCTAAATTATAACTTCATAATGAGAGATATATGGGCGTAAGAGAGAGAGAGAGAGAGAGAGAGAGAGAGAGGAGAGAGAGAGAGAGAGAGGACGAGAGAGAGAGAGAGAGAGAGAATTGGACAATATATATATATATATATATATATATATATATATATATATATATATATATATATATATATATATATATATAAATTTTAAAAGCAACCAACAGGAAAGGAGGTTTTACTAGAACATGTATAACGCCATGCGGATAACGGTGTCTTGATCAAATATTGTTTTCTTTTTTTCCTAGGAAGACATAAAACACATGAATTAGGGAAGTAGCTTCACCATGTCAAACTTGTCACGAGTGGACTTCAAACACATAACCACCCAGCCATAAGTCAACCACTGCACTACCACTAATCTTCCTGTGACTAGTGCAAAGTACTTGAACTGATATTCTCCGTAATAGTATTATGAGACCACAGAAAACACGCAAAAAATATATCTGTAAGTTGGCAATCCAGGAAACAGTACTGACAACTGAATATGTCTTTCACCGCGTGTGAATCTGATGGCGTACAATCATGCATGAGATATCAGCCCACTTAAACAACTTATCACATCATAACAACGGTCCTGAAGCAAATACTTCCCTGTTAGCATTATCTGCGGTCTGATAACCGCTGAACCTGTTCATTTCATAAGTGGACGATCTGGCGCCGGGATGTGGGACAAAGATAACCGAATGTATGGGTACGATACAACAACTCTGAGGCCGAGTTTGTTAAGTGGCCTTGGCTGCTAGGTCGACTCAGTTTAAAATGGGTAGCAGAAACTGTTCTGGGAAGTAACGACGATATTGACGACTTTACCCAACCATAGATAGTTTAGTTTAGTCGATGGATCAATAGGCATGTCAACATGCTGGATATGCTTGCAGATCTACAAATTGACGGGAAAGACATTAGACTTATAAAAAACATATATTGGAAACAACAAGCTGCCATAAGGATTGAAAATGAAGTGGAACAATATCAGCCTATTGAGAGAGGTGTTAGGCAGGGATGTGTAATGTCTCCAGATCTTTTTTCCCTGTACAGTGAAAATATTTTCAGAAATGTAGATGCAAATGGAATCAGCATTGGAGGATGAAACATCAATAACATTAGATATGCAGATGACATAGTATTGATTGCAGACAATGCGCAGGATCTGCAACAATTAGTAGATGCGGTCGTTGTACACAGTGAGCAACTGGGGTTAGAATTAAATTGTAAAAAGACACAGGTTGTCGTTGTCATTAGGAAGACAGAAATACCACAATGTAATATACAAGTAAATTGGAATATTCTTCAACAAGTGAATCGGTACAATTATCTCGGAACAATCATAACATCTGATGGGAAATGCCTTGCAGAGATTAGAACAAGAATCGCCATGGCGAAAGTAGCCTTTAGCAAGATGAAAATCATTCTGACCAATAAAAAGATGTCAATTGAAACGAGAAAAAGAGTGTTGAGGGGATACAAAGAACCTGTTCTTTATATGGATGTGAAACTTGGACAATGAGCAGTCACGCTGAAAACATCTGATGACTGCAGAAATGTGGTTTCTGAGGAAAATGCAAAGAATACCTTGGACAGACAGAAAAACCAATGACCAAGTACTACAGGAGACAAATCAAAATCGTAAACTGATTAGAGAAATTAGACGTAGACAGTCAACATTTTTTTGACATGTTATGAGAAGAAATGGATTGGTGAACTTGGTGATAACTGGCAAGAACGAAGGGAACAGACCAAGAGGAAGACCGAGAGGAATATACCTGGATGGCTTGGCCACATGGCATGAACGAGACAGGAAGACTGAGCTGATCCACGACTCTGGTGATCAAGTGAAATGACGAGTCATGACCGCCCACGCTTTCCGGCATGGCACATGATTGATTGATTGATCAACATCACGGCACACGGGTGTAACCAATAAGTGTTCTGTTCTCCTCCTAACTCATACCTGTGTCTGGAGAAACTCAGCTCAGTGCACGAACTCCGTAGCACCGGCGAGGATCCTGAAATACCTTGGTAGATTTTTAACTCGAAATTTTGCCCAGGCAGCGCCGTTAGGCTACTCTTTTTCGATTTCCAACTGCCAAGGGATTTTTTTGCGTGTGCAGCAGTGCACACGGGCGTCCGATCTCACTACCCAGAGACCAAGGGGAATTGTATTACTAGAAGTCCACGTGAAAAATCACGTTCCTCAATAGAGCCTGAACCCGGGACCTCCAGCACTCGAGGTGGACACCATACTTCGAGGACACACAGCCCCCCGATACCCAACCCTAGAGTATCCATGTAAAATATGGGGTCGGCATCATAAATCCACAAGGCGTCATGGTATGGAAATGGGTTACTTATCTTTTTAACAACTTGATTCCAAGTTACTGAAACTATGCTAATGGTGTCTGGTGGCAACCGTTTTTTTTTTCTTCGAAAGGCAAATCTCGAACAGGGATAAAACTTGTAACCCCACATAATGTTATCGTGACCGTGTAGGTGTGACAAGACAGGAAGTTATGCAGCCATCAAGTGATACACAACATCAGAGAAAGGGATTGTGGCAGACGGTGATTCTCCTCCAGCAGCTAATATGCAACTTTATATCATAACTTTCACATAATTACAAACACCCATATATACATACAAACACCCATATATATATATATATATATATATATATATATATATATATATATATATATATATATATATATATATATATATATATATATATATATATATATATATATCCCATCCTGTTTCAGGATATTGCGGTCAACATAAGCATCTTTCTACTGTATGTTGATTCCTAGGCTAGATTACGCTCATCAGCACGCCACGACTTTCTGAGCGATCGTCTCCATACTCTCATAAGTCACTGGCGCGACTCGAACAGCTTCCAATTCTCGTGCGCTCACGTCAACCACAAGAGTATTTGGGGTTACGGAGAAAGCTGCTAACCTCTCGGCCAGGGAGCCGGCATATATGTATGTACGCTTGGCGCTCGGAGGAAAGGCGAGACGGACATATAATCAGATTGCTACTGGAAACTATTAGTGTTGGAACTCTTCGCTGGCTGCTGAGGATGGGGACGGAGCGCTTATGGGAATGTCCTGAATGCTGTGATGTCGGTTCCTAAATCAATCAATCAATCAATCAATACATATATATATATATATATATATATATATATATATATATATATATATATATATATATATATATATATATATATATATATATATATATATATATATATATATATATATATATATATACACTAGCTGACCCGGCCCGGCTTCGCCCAAACTCTGGTGGGGAGCATCTCATTTAATTCATATAAGTAGTCATATAAGCTCCCGTTCCCGTTCCCGACTATCTATCTGTCTGTCTATCTGTCTGTCTGTCTGTGTGACCCGGCCCGGCTTCGCCCAGACCCTGATGGGGAGCATCTCATTTAATTCATATAAGTAGTCATATAAGTTCCCATTCCTGACTGTCTGTCTGTCTGTCTGTCTGTCTGACCCGACCCGGCTTCGCCCAGCCCCTGGTGGGAAGCATTTCATTTAATTCATATAAGTAGTCATATAAGCTCCCGTTCCCGACTATCTACTGTCTGTCTGTCTGTCTGTCTATTATTAGAAAGAGCACTTGAAAGATCTTTACATCTTCCCCCAAAAATTAACTTGGGTAAATGGAGCGTCTTATTTAATTCATATTCAGCCCCTGCTCCCGTTCCCGTTCCCAAAAAAGACGACCCTTTTCTGGGCTTCGCCCAGACCCTGGTGGGGAGCATATCATTTAATTCATATTCGGCGGAGGGAGGAGGAGGGAGCAGGAGGGAGGAGGAGGCGACAGGAGTAGGAGGGAGAAGGAGGGATTAGGAGGAGGAGGGAGGAATGAGGGGAGAGGGAGGAGGAGGAGGGGAGAGGGAGGAGGAGGATGGAGAGGGAGGTGGAGGGAGGAGGAGAAGGGAGGAGGATGAAGGAGAGGATGAAGGAGAGGGAGGAGGAGGAAGAGGGAGAAGGAGGGAGGAGGAGGAGGGAGTTCGCCATTCCGAATTCATACTCGTCTAGGTTCTGTGATTTCGGTCCTTCCATTGATTGTTCTTCCCTTCTACATGACTGTAGACACATAAAAAGATGAATTGTTATTGACATTGCCGTATGACGATTCTGTGTAGTCACGTCATTTTCTTCGCTTTTCCTAGGGTTGTGGTTCAGGAATTCTTTGATCTCTTCTATTTACATACGTATTTAGGGAGGGGGAGGAGGGAGCTGGAGGAAGAAGAAAAAAAACTATGACAGTTGGCAGCGAGGGAATGAGAGGAAGACGTGTAGAAAATTTCATCTCAATCAGATGGACCGTTCGCGAACGCATAAAGGACATACATACATACATACATACATACAGACGGAGATTGCCTTTTATATATAAGATATATATATATATATATATATATCGAGACATATATGCACAGTACACACACACACACTAACACACACACTCTCGCATCCATCACACACTAGTAGACGCACATATATGTGGACATATCAAGTGAAAATTTACCACCGCATAGAGTATCTACCATATTTCATACATTGGAAGTCAGGGAGACATTTAAACACAAGTAAGATGGCTGTGAAGATGGTGGCTAGTTAGTTAGTTAGTCGACAGATCATCCTCATTGTACATCGAACCATTCAGTCCATAAGTACTCGGATCCCCTCCTCAGCAAATCTCGCAGCGTGTAGCGGCTAACAACACCAGTTCTGTGTTGGTTTATCAATCTTTGGCTTCCTGCGTAGTGTTCTTGTTTGGCCACCCCTCTTTTAATTTGCTGTTCTCGCAGTCTGGCCTTGGTTGTAGATTCACAGTCATCACTTGGTTCTCGCAATAGTCTTACTTCTCATAGAGCATTCAGAATGTCAGCCTCGTCAGTAACCTCACCTGCGAGCTTGTCAGCCCGCTCATTTCCTTGTACTCCCACATGCCCTGGCACGAATATATATATATATATATATATATATATATATATATATATATATATATATATATATATATATATATATATATATATATATATATATATATATCATGTGCCATGCCGGAAAGCGTGGGAGGTCATGACTCGCCATTTCACTCGATCACCAGTGTCGTGGATCAGCTCAGTGTTCCTGTCTCGTCCATGCCATGTGGCCAAGCCATCCAGGTATTTTCCTCTCGGTCTTCCTCTTGGTCTGTTCCCCTCGATCTTGCCAGTTGTCACTAAGTTCTCCAATCCATTTCTTCTCATAACATGTCCAAAAAATTTTGACTGTCTACGTCTAATCTCTCCAATCAGTTTACGATGTTCATTTGATTCCTGTAGCACTTGGTCATTGGTTTTTCTGTCTGTCCATGGTATTCTTTGCATTTTCCGCAGAAACCACATTTCTGCAGCCATCAGATGCTTTTCAGCTTGACTGCTCATTGTCCAATATATATATTAGGGCTGCGACCAATTAATTTAAATTAATACTTAACTTTTGAAAAATTAACGATTAATTCATCGTTAATTTCGATTACAGCAAAACTATTATAGTCATATAACTCACATTATAGTCGTATTTGTCAAAAAATCGAAATAACACTGGATTGTCTTGTTCATATGTCATCTAATAACCAACTATGCAAACAGACGAGTATGTTGACAGTATTTGCTTCAAGTGACGAGCGCGTCTTATTAAGTATTATTATAAGTATTTGTATAAGTGATGGGAGAAAAGTTTTCGATTAATCGTTAATAAAAAAATTAATCGCTAAAAAAAAGTAATGATTAATTGATTAATTAATCTTTAACTACCGCAGCCCTGATATATATATATATATATATATATATATATATATATATATATATATAAAAATCTTTGTGTGTATGTATGTATGTATGTATGTCCGTCCTTCATTCGTTCGCGAACGGTCCAACCGATTGAGATGAAATTGTCTACACGTTTTCCTTTAATTCCTGTGCAACCAACTGTGATAGATTTATCTATCAGCTATCAGCTATTACCTTCCTAAAATTTAATTTTGTAATTACATGACTGAACATAAGAAAATATAAGAATATATTACAAAAAGGGATATAACTTTTAGTAGCATTGTTATATCTTAAGTTACGTCCCCTGGCTATAGAAATGTATATGAATTAAATGAGGTGCAGCCGGGCCAGGTCAGACAGACAGATAGACAGACAGATAGACAGACTGACAGACAGGCAGATAGTCAGGAACGGGAGCCAAGTTTACTTTAGATAGATCTCTTCCAATCATATTTTCTATCTATTCTTCTATTCTATCTATATTTTGTTGTTATGTTCGGGCCGAACAT
The DNA here is from genome assembly GCA_014155875.1 of Cepaea nemoralis. Lineage (NCBI taxonomy): Eukaryota > Metazoa > Mollusca > Gastropoda > Stylommatophora > Helicidae > Cepaea > Cepaea nemoralis. The sequence continues at coordinate 162,846 of JACEFZ010022473.1, read as the reverse complement.
ACATACATAGACAGATAGGCAGACAGACAGACAGACAGACAGACAGACAGACAGACAGACAGACAGACAGACAGACAGACAGATAGATAGATAGTCGGGAACGGGAGCTTATATGACTACTTATATGAATTAAATGAGATTCTCCCCATCAGGGTCTGGGTGAAGCCGGGCCGGGTCAGACAGACAGATAGACAGACAGACAGACAGACAGATAGATAGATAGATAGATAGATAGATAGATAGATAGATAGATAGATAGATAGATAGTCGGGAACGGGAGCTTATATGACCACTTATATGAATTAAATGAGATGCTCCCCACCTGGAGCTGGGCGAAGCCGGGCCGGGTCAGACAGACAGACAGACAGACAGACAGACAGACAGATACATACATACATACGCACGCACGCACGCACGCACGCACACACACACACATCCCCGCCAGAGCCTTGGCGAAGCCGGGCCGGGCAGCTAGTGTATATATATATATATATATATATATATATATATATATATATATATATATATATATATATATATATATATATATATATATATATATATATAGTGGGATGTGGATTTTAATTTATGAGAATATTATGTGAAGTTGTCTAGGGGATTTAATTTGATTCTCTATTATTTAGCCACTTGAGGTGATCATGGAATTCTACCATAAACACAAGGAGGAAAATAGTTCACTCCTGTTCATAGCTGTATTTATGAGTACTTCTCCATTCCCACTTATCACCCTTTATAAATTTACTATAGTGCTAGCAGACATTGATTGTTCACAACATAGATACAACCACTGATGAACACCACATTTACTTGATGTACACATCAACAAATTTTGGACAAACAGTTCAAGTATGAATCAAGATCTGCAGTTACATATATATATATATATATATATATATATATATATATATATATATATATATATATATATATATATATATATATATATATATGTGTGTGTGTGTGTGTGTGTGTGTGTGTGTGTGTGTGTAATGAACACTATGCATTTTCAGACAGGCATGGGATGCATTGCATTATTACAATATAGTACCCAGTGACCCCAGAAAAAACAAGGTTATTACAAACAACACAACAACCACAAATTGGGTCTACTTTCATTTTCCCTCATAATTAAGGCAAATAATGATCAAAGTACCTAGAACCCCAACATATAAACATTTTGTTCTGACACCGTTTACAATGTTCTCATTTAAAAAAATAATGAGTGGGTGTCAAAATACTATACATATATATCATAACATAACCATTTAGTTGTACATCATTATCATGTAAAACACTCGTTACCTTTTCCATGTCATAGAAGAAAAACACACACATGAAAACAGTTGATACTAATAATTAAATTAATTAATTATAGTGTTCATTTAGGCATTGCGGATGGGTATTCCTCTCCAGTGCCAAGCTGTTAATGTCCATAATTATCCGGGACAGCAATAAATACTCACAGTCATGTTTTAATGTCCCCTGAAGTTTGTTGCGGAAATACTTATAATCCCTATTAGGAAATAAATTCACCACATATACAACTGGTGGCGGGAAAAGAAGTCATGTATCGTACACCCAGTATACCTGGTGGCGGGAAAAGAAGACATTTATCATACACCAAGTACACCTGGTTACAAGAAATGAAGTCATTTACCTGTTGTTACGTGCGTGTGTTTATGAAAATCTGGAATGAATGGACGAATTAAGAATTTTACAATACTATCAAGGTGAACTGGGTCAGAGAGGAATATGCGGATTTTAGATAAGAAAAGTGAAGGTAGGAATTCCAAAACAAAGGTGGGCCCGAAATACAATAGAGGTTATATCACGGAGATGTCAGTCTAAGTCACGAAGGCACAGAGAAAACGTGATAGTAGACTAGGGGACAAAGGGAAACTCAGAAATGTTATGTTCGAGGAATTTAGATTGGGGGTAAGGGGTTAAATGATGTATCTTGGGAGGTCCCGAGAAGAGTGAATAAAAGAGAAGTCTGGGTAAATTGGAGTGAGTTGAGTTGTGACGGAGTTAGGGACAAACTATGCCTGGTGGTTTTTAGAGAACAGAGTTCTGAGTTCTGGACTAGTGAGGGGAGCTGAGTCCAGAAAGAGGAGACTCAGAGGAGGTGGTTAGATTCATGGACGGAGAAGAGTCCGTAATAGTGCATTGTGCGAAGCCAATAAACGGCAATAGTGTGGTCTCAAGAACTTAATGTGTTATATTATAATCTGAGTGGGCACGACATGTGCAGATGCAATCTACATATATTTCACTGTTGGAATGTTCCTGAAGAGTGTTATAGCATCGAGTTTGTGTCAAATTAAAATATTATGTGCGCAGGTTCGTGTTCTATATTGATTCATCGTTGTTGAGCAGTCGTCTGACACAATATTCACACTGATAACCTCTAGACACAACCACAGCCACTTCTTTATGTCCATAACTTTGTGACACTGTCATCTACCAAACACCCAATATACCTTGGGATCGGAGGCTTTACTCTCCCTTCTACCCTATACCCAAATACCTGCCATGGGAAGGAACCCTCTACTTTCTGCACTGAACGCTGGTCTAGAGGGCATCTCTGAACTGTATTTCTCTTTGGCATATGTTAGGACAGACGCTATTGGGAGTTGCCAAAATATCATTTACAAATTATTGAAAGATTAGGAATTTAAGAGTATACAGTTAGAATGCCAGTCAGGGATTCGGAAAATAGATGAACGTAATTAGCGGTACATGGCGTCACTGCTTTAATTTCAGGTAGAAAGGTGTAGATCATCTCCAACATTAAGGTGGCATTCTGTTTATGTATTTGGTTACATGGGCGTGCGTGTTTGTGTGCGTGTGCGAGTGTGTTTTTCCTAACATATTATGCCGTTCCCGAAACAGGAACATGCTATCTGTCTCTGATGTGTTGTGGGTCTTAATATATAGTAGACCTACTGCCAATAAGCTGTTGTGTAGAAGAATGCTGGTGGTTGGTGTACAGCAATCTCTGGCATCATTTACAGTGATGAATGAACTCTTGCCTTATTTACTATGTTGGTCAGTGGCCCTGAAATATTTATTTGCTGGGTTTCTGTGCGATAAAATAACTTCATACGCCTTGGACAACACTATCATCTTGAGGCGCCACCCCTGCACTATTTCCGTGACGCTTCAATGATATCTTTGGAGATGCTTAATCTTGATCTTGTTGATATCTCTCCTTCTGCTTCAGATGGCCGTTAAGCTTTTCTATCTTGGACAGTCTATACTTGTTAACTACTTAGACTGAACTCGACGTAGCTGGTGTAACACAACACTAGTGAAGTTTCCACATTCTATTTTACAAAGGCTATACACTTGACACTGTCGATAGTACAACCATTTGCTTTACATAAGATGCACAAATATACAAAACGGGTTCCTAAACAATAAACTGTTCTAAAGAGCGGCATAATATTAGCCATGCTCTATAACTCACAACTAGGTCCATCGCTGACCGTAGCTCGAGTCCAACTGATTTTGCTTAAGGGCAAAACGTCCTGCACACTTTTCATGTTCTTGTGACCATGCCGTGGTAGGTCACTTGGCACGGTCTCTTCATGCAGACCACGCTTGTTACAAACTCATGCCATGATTCAACCTGTACAAACAAGAACATGGCACCCACTTTTACGGAGAACTATATGGCCAGTCTTTTCATCTGTTTGCTAAGGATTAGCTCTGGATTTGAACCTTCGTCCGCCTGCAACCATGACATTATCGGCGTTGCTTCTATCAACTGCACTAACACTCGGGTCAGTTTCCGACATAATGTCAGTGAAACTTTATACAAATAACACTTCGTGAAAGATATATGATTTCATACGTCTGGTCATATGATAGTAACTAAACGTGTCTAAAACATAAGGGGGATTCTGCTTTTCACGCGGGTAAACCACAATTATGCAAGCAACAAGACACGCTAGTATTTTTAAGACTGCCATGGGGATGTTGACACATATTACAACGTGTCTTGTTTATGTCGGTTAAAGCATTCAACACTAATGCATTATATGTATATGAGGCAGCGAAGAAGACCTCGGGCTGGCTATAAAGCAAGAGTAATAAGGGGTTGCCAGTTTTCCTGGTCTAGGGGTTACACGACTTTCTCCGTAATCCCGTATACTCTCGTGAGTAACGTGACGTTTGCGAGAATCTATAGCGGTTCTCTCCGAGTCGGTAACTTATGGGGTATGTGAGCCGGTCTCTCAGAAAGCAATGGCAAACTACTGAGCGAAATCTTGCCAAGAAATCAACAATTAGCTGAAAGATACTGATGTTGACAGCGATGTCCTGTAAAGGATTTACGAACACACACAACAAAAATTAAAAATAAAATACAATAAAAAAAAAATAAAAGAAAGGGGGTTGGATAAGGAAACACAGTAAATGGTTTAACTTTGCCTGGAATGTGAGTCACCGACTCTCAAGAAGAACAACCTCAGTAACACCGAAACCTGTCCAAAAGATTGCAATCTCATAATGAGACCGAAACAACAGCTACGGTCTAGTGCCGACCTGAGAACCATCCCACCCGGGAAGAACAGGGCACCCAAACTGGGTGTAGCGATTACTCGGACAGAAATGTCAGCCAAAGTCGAACTTCTATAGCCTAGCGCCAACAACGACCGCATGTGGTGTCCCTGCAGAGATAGCCAAAATCCAGGTTGAAACCCAAGAAATTATAGAATGAGCCCAGATAAGGAGTTGGCTTCCGCTGGAAGTGTGCAAAAGGCTGGATCCGCAAGCATTGAACATGTTACGAAGAAGGCTGCAATGGCGTCTTATGACAGGATTATAGCTAGCCACTAAAACAGATGAGAAGACTGCGGCCAACTGCCGGGGGAAGAGGCTGGCTTTCCCAGTGTCAGTCACGGTATAGTGTCAACGTTGGTAGATACATCAGGTGCCAAAAGCCCCCCCCCCCCGCCCCTCTCCTTTTTATGGGTGGGAAAGCCTCTGGGCAGACACATTTAGCTTTGCCTAGAAGGGAGAAGTCTCGATGAATACGCACGGCAGGACAAAACATCCGTTAGTCATGACACAGACTGGCCCACCACCTGAGAGTGGATAGAAGGTTAAGGGGACGAAACATTCGGCGAAGGGGAACCACTTCTGATGATCAGAAGTCTCATGTCGTGCTTGCTCCCCGGCGGAGTCTTTACCTCTGAACCTTGTTTCTATAGTATACATCTGACGATACACAGCGAAACATGCCGTGCAATAAATTGTGCAATATATTTTTTTTTAGTCTTCCTTATTTAGATTCATCAACGAAAAACAAATCAAACATATGTAAGTTACAAATCACATCCTAAACCAGGGGTGGCCAACACGAGGCCCGCTGGCCGCATGCGGCCCTCCGGACGTCATGTTGCGGCCCGCGGAGTGGGAAGCGATGATGTGGTCGAGTCTGTAGCACGCTTGCTTGTTTACTTTAATTAACCCAAAAAAAATTTAGGTGCATGGCCCTGCAGAAAATATTATTTCTGAAATTTGGCCCGCCTGCTGACAAGATTGGCCACCCCTGTCCTAAACAAATCTAAGCTCTCCAATATATTAGCATGCATGGAGGAGGTCGAGAGCAACCTGGAGAATGTCAACCGTTACAACAATCTGCAGCTAACAAACACTCTAGCTGTCGGCTGAACATCACAAGGTTATCTTTTTGTCAACATCATATTTACTGTCTTGTATTTTTACATCTTTTACGTTTAATTAACAAAGTACTATAAAAATGTGCCTTTCACATGTCATCGGTCATCAGTCCATATTAAATAACGTGGTCGTCCCAAAGTATACCAAATGTTCCTTTTTTCCACATATCCTTTACAGGACATCGCTGTCAACACTAACATTTTACCGGTGTAGATGATTTTTTGGTAATCTCGTAGTTTGTCATTGCTTTCTGAGCGGCCGGCTCACTTATCCCGTAAGTTACCAACGCGGCGAGAACTGGTTCCAATTCTCGCGCGCTTCGTTACCCCACGTGGATAAACGGGGTTAGGGAGACAGTCGGTTAACCCTCGGCCAGGGAGACCGGTGTGAGCTTTAGAGTTAGATAAGTCGTTGGTGTCATGATTTAGTCAGCAGTTTTTAATTCTAGAGTTTACAAGTATATCAGTACGTATACTTCATGATACCCAATGATCACAGTCAAAAATGAAAAAAAAATTGAAAATATAACTTTTGAATGTTATGTAATTGACAACGTGTTGTGGTGTTCAAAATAAATTATACGTAGGCTGACCATAACAATGCAGAGGATAAGCACAACACGGCTATATGGCGAAGTTTACGGGTTCAGTTTGTGATCCCACACACCGCATTCGAAACACAGCTGAGGGCTATTTGGCAGCAGACAGCCTTGAATTTTATGTATTTTATATTTTACCGTATTTTAATACAATGGTATGTATGCCGGTCGTTCAAAAAGCAATGGCAAACTATTGAATGTAAACGTGCTAAGAAATCAGAAACAGCTATAGAATACTGGGGATGACTATGACGTCCTATAAATGATAGCACAGTACTATGCAACAAATTCAGTAAAGTGTGTAATGACACACATCTGTCATCTGGCGACAGATGGATGTGAGTCGTGTACTATTTCTCAATCACTGAAGAAGAACATAGTTGATTTGAGACTAAATGTTAGTATCATAGACCTAACTTTAGGCCGTTGCTTAATCTCGCTTCTGCTTGTGTCATTCTATAAGCAAGTTTGATCCATGGCTGGCATTCACTCATGGCGATACGTTTGTGCTCCGTATTTGAATATCTAAAGTTCTATGCGCCATGAGTTGCTCTCTTCTAACCACTTTACCATCCCGGCTTTGACTACTTGTCCGAGTTTATAAGTTACCGGCTCTCTTCAACTCACGCGCCGACGTCACGTCGTTACGAAGTCTGAATCAAATACATAACAAAAGTCCACGCTGGTTTCCATCATTTATTCCGCGGCTTCAAATCTACAAGTAAATCTTCATTTGCATTGCCGCACAGTTATTCCTATCTAACATAAACACCACAACTATCACTTGTGCTTAAAATATATTATACATAAGGCATTAGACATTGGGAGACGATAGATCAATAGTATTAGATACGCAGATGATACAGTCTTGATTGCAGACAATGAACAGGACCTGCAAAATTTAGTAGATGCGGTTGTTGCACACAATGAACAACTGGGGTTAGAATTGAATTGTAAGAAGACATAGATTATGGTCGTCACTAGGAGGGAAGAAATACCACAATGTAATATACAAGTAAATGGGAAGATTCTTATACAAGTGAATCGGTTCAACTACCTCGAAACAGTCATAACATCTGATGGGAGATGCCTTGAAGAGATTAGAACAAGAATTGCCTTTGCGAAGGTAGCCTTTTGCAAGATTAAAAACATACTGACCAATAAACTGATATCAATTAAAACGAGAAAAAGAGTGTTGAAGTGCTACATAGAACCTGCTCTTTTATATGGATGTGAGGCGTGGACAATGAGCAGACAAGCTGAAAAACATCTGATGGCTGTGGAAATGTGGTTTCTGAAGAAAATTCAAAGAATACCATGGATAGATAGAAAAACCAATAAACAAGTCCTTCAAGAAACAAATGAAGATCGTAAACTGATTAGAGACATTAGATGTAGACAGTCAAAATCTTTTGGACATGTTATGAGAAGAAATGATTTGGAGAACTTGGTGATAACTGGCAAGATCGAAGGGAACAGACCAAGGGAAAGACCAAGAATTAAATACCTGGATGGCTTGGCCACGTGGCAAGGTCGAGACAGAAACACAGAGCTGATCCACGACTCTGGTGATCGAGTGAGATGGCAGATCATGACCGCCCACGCTTATTGACATGGCACATGATGGATGGATGTATGAAACGTCACGAAAGTTTGGAGAGAACAACAATGGAATGGTATATGCCTGGGAAGAGAGGAAGAGGAAGGCCAAAGAAAAGATGGGTGCAGGATGTGGCGGATGATCTTCAGATGAGTGTATTGGGTGCGGGAAATCTTGCTTATGATCAAGAGATTTGTTATGGGAGCAAGGTTCTGCAAAGGATATGCTACTGAATGAATGAATGAATGAATGAATGAATGAATGAATGAATATCCTTTACAGGACGTTGCAGTCAACACCAGCATTTTACTGTCGTTGTTGATGTCTTGGCAAGTTTTTACGTATTGTCGGTCTCCCTGGCTAAAGAGTTAACGACTTTCTCCGTAATAACCGTATATCCACGTAGCTGCGCGTGATTCGGTTGCTGATCGCAACGCGTTAGTTACTTACGAGGTTATGTGAGCCGGTCGCTCAGAAAGCAATGGCAAACTACTGAGCGTAATCTTGCCAAGAAATAAACAACAGCGGTAATATCCTGGTGTTGAAAGCGATGTCCTGTAAATAGGATATGCGAGAAAAAAAACGTTTGCTATTGATTTCTGAACGACCGGTTCCCATACCAACACGTTAAAACCAGCGAGACACAGTCTGCTGCCAAATCGATCACCGCTGTGTTTCGAACGCGGGTTAGCGGCATTTAAAATTGCGCCCGCAATGCCACATCCATGGAGACCGGCATATTGTTCACTACAATACCCGAAATTATACAGCTCATGTTCATTGTCTCCAATCAATACTGGATCATCCGCATATATTGTATTATTGTTATTATGCCCTCCGAGAAATTTTCTAATTCCTCCATGTTTCTCATTATATTTTAACCAGGTAGGGAAAGGCGGTATGGGAACCAAACTTATCCCTTTCATCACTACTCTTGACAGGAAGGCTATAACCTACTTCAGCATCAATTTCCGTGGCAGCCCGCTGTTTTCAATATGAATTTTCCACAAATGCAAGCTTCTTCTCATCAACCGGCAGATCTTCAAGTATCTGTATCACCTCGACATGTATGACTTAATCGAAAGCCTCCCATACACATTGCATCATATTTCAAGCGAGCGGAAGAAGGACTTTTCAGTGTCACAGTGTCACATGTGATCAGTTAGACGGAGGATCTGTTGGTTTTCAAAACGTTTTGCTATGTCTGTTTCTGAATCAACATCATCATTAACACCTACAACGACATCATCATCAACATCATCAACATCAACAAGCAGCAAGTTGTGTGAACAAATATATTCTCAGTCCTTCATCAGTTCTCCTACCTCTTGTGGCTTTATTTACAGAATGTCATTACTGCCGTTTGTCCTCCGCCGTGTTGGTCAACACCTTTCTCCTCCTCTAGGGATAATGAATTCCGTGCTGTTCTTTTTAAGACACTATGACGTTTACTATGGCCTAAGCATATTGGTTTTGAGGCATGATGTTGTCTAGACGCCCATATTCTTCGGTGTTGTTTTCTTCATTTATTCATTCAGTAGCATGTCCTTTGCAAAACGTCGCTCCCATAACAACCATCGGGAAAACTTCTCGGTCATAAGCAAGATGTCCTGTGTCCGATACACCCATCCGGAGATCATCTGCTATTTCCTGCACCTGTCAGCATCCCGAATAAGGGCTTACAGAAGTAATGAGTTAACACTAGGCTAGTAGGGAAACACTGGACAGAAGAGAGACACCGAGTACTATTAATAGCCTCACAAGGAGACACATTTGTGTCAGACCACAGGTCGATAAGTACAGATGAGCGAGGGCTTTCCCCAAGCAATTGGGTATGTGGTCCTTGCGAGTAACCGTGATATGCCGGGTTACTCTAACTCACCAGCCAGCGTGCTGGCAAGACCATGCACGCAATAACGGCTACTGCACGGAGAGTAAAGTGTCCGTGCTTGTCCACGCAATGTGTAGCGTGTGGACAGACTGACTGGAGACGGTAGAGAGAGCAGACGTATCCTTGACCAATGCGATAGCTTTCTAGGCCATAGGCAAACATAGGGATTGTTCATTTAGATTGTGAATTGCTAGCATCATCTATCATCACGTTAATGCATTCATGTTGTGCAATGATGATGAAACATAACGCTCGTAGAGCCATTAAAATGTCGGCTCTGAATAAATTGCATTCCTTTCGCAAATGTCATGAATTGTTATTTCGTGCAGTGCGAAAGTAGCGGAGTCTTGAGAGCTGCAGCGCACAAGTCGCTGACAGCACCCATCTTCTCTTTTGGGCCTCTTCGTCTTCTCTTTCCGGGCATATATACCTTAAAAGAGATGCAAGACACCTCCTTTCCTCCTTTAGCCTACGGGACACCCTTGGGCAAGGTAGAGTCTCTCTTCCCCTCCCCCTCTCCAAAAAAAAAACACACACAAAAAAACAATCAGCGTAACGTGAAGCCATGGAAGCGAGTGGTTGATGGGTATGAGAGCAGCCGACAGATTGTTGTTGGTTTTGGTCTGCACTCTGCGGCGATAGGCAGATGATCTCATCATTAGAGAGAATGGCTATGGCCACCTACTAGTTAAGTCACCGACGACACGGAAAGCAGCGGCAAACCACCTTCTGAAATACTTGCGAAGAATATCAACAACCAAGTTCCTGTCTAGTAACAACATATGACCAATTATAGTCAGCAACAAACGATAACTTCATAAATGATCTGATTTCATCAAGTCGTAACTTCAGCTGTTTGTCAACAAAAGATGTAACAATGGAGCGACAACATTCAAAAGCCTCCCAACATTGTCCAAGCTCATTGATAAGTGTGGCTGGACTACGCTTATTAATTCCCTGGAACAATGCGCTTTAATTATTACTTCCAATGCAATAAAATTTAGTTCGTCTGAGAGCTCACATCTCTCTTGTTAGGCTGGTGCGGAGACTTTCATCCTGACGGTACTACAGCAATATCTTCACGAACATGTATTGCTGAGTTCTACTTTCCTCCCCACGCTCAGAAATCAGTGGGACGTGCAAGAAGGATACTGGAATTTCACATCTGCGGAGAGACATAGTATATATAACAAAGACATAATTCAGCACAGCCGGCTGTCTGGCCGAGGGGTTAGCAGCTTTCTCCGTTAACCCCGAATACTCTCGTGGTTGACGTGAGCGGACAAGAATTAGAAGTGGCTCGAGTCACGCTAGTGACTTATGAGAGTATGCAGCCGGTCGCTCAGAAAGTCGTGGCGTGCTGATGAGCGTAATCTAGCCTAGGAATCAACATACAGCTGAAAGATGCTGGTGTTGGCTGCAATATCCTGAAACAGGATGGAAACGCGGGGGAAAAAAAATTATTCAGCACAATATGTGCAGGCTGACTTAGATTAGACCTAGTTTGATAATGCTTCTTCAACAAGTTTCAGGTGTTTCATTGTCAAAGCTCCTCCTAACTTTCTTGTGGCTGGAACGTCAACTATTCCTCTCCATGTGCTTTACGGGAAAAGTGCAAGATGATTCCAAAGTTTAAAGGGTTCTATCGGTGTGGAATTACCATATTGTTTGTGTGTGTTATGAATGTTTCTGGCGCCAATAATTAGTGACCATCGTCATCATCGCACTCCGGACAGGTCCATTGGTGCTTAGATTTCCTCTGCAATATCCCCTCCAGCGTATACCGATTTATCTCACCAGTTTGTGGTCCATTAAATAAATATATTGTGCGGTTGACAACATCTTCATATCTGGCGGAGTCCAGCTTCACACCCTTCTCCTTCACTTTGGACAAGCAATCAGATTATGGCGTTGATGATAATTGAAACATCCCAGTAGCCTAATTATTGTTCCTGCAGAGACGTATATTCTTCTTCTGCGTTCATCCGGATTTTTTTTTCGGGACGTATATTATTATGTAGAGGTCGTGATGATGTCAGCAGTTACACAAATACACGACTGAACCTAGGCTTGTGTTGGAACTGCATCTTATTTGCAAAAGTCACAAAATTTATCTTATTATAGCATTCGATCTGTCCCTTGACCACCTGAAGTTGATACTTATTCCTTCATTCTGAAAACCCTCAAATCTCTATTTTTCTCTCTTTCGATATGGGACTTAATTAACACATCATTATATATCCAAAATACACAGTTACTGCCCTTAGAACATTGTTCTCTTGGGTGTCGATTCTAAATAATTGACAGAGAGAGAGTAACTATGGCTTACCGATAGACAGACGCCCGCTTGCCGGAACGGTCGAGGTGTTTTAACACACAGAATAATGTTGGTTTACGAGGAATAGGGTCTGGCTCCTATATCATGTTTAGTTTGTTCTACCCCTGGTATATACTGCAATAGCACGGTGGCTAGCACCTTCATCAGCCGCTCCAGTGGTCATAGGTTTGAATCCGTATCAAAACCGATATTTAACATTGACTGAGGCTTCCAGGGTGGCCAGGCTAAATTGGGTACTATGAAATATCCTGTTATGCCAAGGCGACTGGCGTGATATTGACGTCACCCATTGAATGTCGATTGGTCTATAAAAGATTGGGCCAGATTCATTTACCTAATAAACCTCAACACGCGTAAAAGATCTCATTTACCTGTACTTATTTACAAGTATAGATATTAACAACATTGAGGAAAGGGAATACATTGAAACATGCCGCAACATTGTTCCCGGTAATATAGACATACTAGTGAACGTGACATCACAGTGACTATGAGCGATAACAATGCCAAAGTGGGCATTTAATAAGCAGCAGAAGAAAACCAAGTGGTGATATAACTGAGTATAGGAATTGGAAATGTATCAGAGGATAGACTGACACTTTTCTGCATTGAGAATGAAAGGATGATACAACATTTTAACATCATATAAGGTTATTTGCCGGCTCCCTGGCCGAGGGGTTAGCAGCTTTCTCCGTTAACCCCGAATACTCTCGTGGTTGACGTGAGCGCACAAGAATTAGAAGTGGTTCGAGTCGCGCCAGTGACTTATGAGAGTATGGAGTCGGGCGCTCAGAAAGTCGTGGCGTGCTGATGAGCGTAATTTCGCCTAGGAATCACCATACAGCTGAAAGATGCTGGTGTTGACCGCAATATCCTGAAATAGGATGGAAACGCGAAAAAAATAAGGTTATTTACTTGCCATCCCATGATGGACATGATAGAAATTAAATAGACTAAAGTTTGTGATTCGAATTCTAAGATTATCCGAAACAAGGTGGAACAGACCATGCAATCATTGTTTTACAGCGATGAGGGCAGACTACAAAATCATACTCATAATCTGATTTCAACCTGCAGCAGATACAATATGAGTATAAACACAGCCAAAACCGAAGTAATGCAAGTTAGCAGATCGCCGGGCCCACTAAGTATACAGATAAATAGCAAAACTTTGAAACAAGTTAAAGAATTCAAATATCTTGATAGTATGATCACAGAAGATGGCAGAATGGACAGAGACATCGAAATCAAATGTCAAAAAGCTAGTGCACTTATATATCAACTATCACCCTTCTGAAACATCCAAATATACCCATGTCCGCAAAACGACAGATAATAAACAGCATTTTCATACCAACCTGTGCTACCAATCTCAAACTTGGACTATCCAAAACACACTTTCGCAAAATCAACACCTGCGAGATGAGATGCCTGAGGAGAGCTGCCAACTTAACGATCCGAGACCGAGTAAGAAATGCTGTTATCAGACAGACAGTGGGATCAACACCTTGTGCCACATTTATTGAAAGACAGAAGATCAAGTGGTTTGGCCATGTCGTTAGAATGCAACATCAGCAACTACCATCACTGGCCTTACATCAAAGATCATCTGCGACGAGACCAAGAGGACGTCCAAGAAGAAAATGGATTGACGAAATCAAAGACATTGCACAATCACAAGGAATGACATTATCCAGTGCCGCCCACCGGGTGCTGGTGTGCAAATTATTCCTCCCCACGACGCTTGACGGCAGAAGTGGATGATGATGATGATAATGATGATGATAGGGGGAAAAGATCTGGAAACATTACACATCACTGTCTCACACCTCTCTTAATAGGCTGATATTGATTTACTTCATTATCAATTTTTATGGCAACTTGTTGTTTCCAATATATGTTTTGTATACATCTAACACCTTCTTATAAATTTGTAGATCTGCAAGCATCTCTACCATGTTGGCATGTCTTACTCTATCACACCTTTGTGTTGTCAATAAAGGAAAGATGTAGATCTCTGTTTACTTCTATAGAACGTTCAATTACTATACGCAGCATGTACACAGCATTTACTGTACGCTTGCCTTCTACAAACCCACATTGTTTTTCTCCTATTCAGGTTATCTTTTCGTCCTAACTCTTTGCATGATAATTCTTAGCACAATCTTCGTGATGTGACTCATTAAACTAATTGTTTGATGTTGATCACATTCCAAGGCTATTGATTTCTTTGGGATAGCAATAAATATAAAATTACATAATTCATGAGGTATATCTCCAGGATCATATATTGTGTTCAGCAGTCTGATGACTTGATCTATTCCATATTCTTCTAAAGCATAATTATTTTTTTGTGATGTTATATAAACCTGGGCTCTTGCTAGTGTTCATATGGTTAAGAACATTCTGAACCTCCATCTTCATAATTTATGGTCCTTAATTATTAATTCGAATATCATACTGTTCATCTCTATTATCATCATAAAGGTTTTTCACATAATCTGAACAAACATGTAGAATCTGATACAGAGAAGGATGCAGTTTATACAAGACCAGGTTTCAGCGATGTAAGTAAACCAGAGGAATGGATGAGACCACAATATGTTTACAGCTGTAAATGAAATGAACATAAACTTTATATCCCGGTTAAATAAGATATGGACCACAAGTGGAAGAATCCTAACAGACCACATAAATAATTTATACTAGATGGACAGAGTACCACATAAAAATATATAAACTTAAAGATCGTCAAGATAAAAATAGAAACTGAAATGCAAACATAGAAAGAACCATATCCAACACTAGGAGAATCTAAAAATGCTCCCAAAATGTACTCACTAGGGCACAATTTGATGATGATAATTCATTCAGTTAAGAAGCGGCGATGTGAGCAGAACAAAACCCGGTACAATCACAGCAGCTAGCACTTATTTTCGTGCTGGTAAATGTTAACAACGGAGTGACCTAACTTACACAGATGCAAATGTGTCTGTTTCTTACCATACATTATTTGTCCAACCAACATCATTGACCACAGTCAGATGTCATGGCTGCTCTCTGCCGCTGTTGGTGCATTATTGAGCTTCTAACAATAAAAACATGTAATTAAAGGTTATCAGTGTAACCCACTCCATCACGGATTCAAAGAGTATGCTTAGCAAGGTGGAGAAAGGAATGTTTCGTGTGGAATGGCTATCGTCGCTTCAGAGGTCACAGATTGTGATAATTGTATGGATATTTTGCCCTGGCCATGGGCCATGGGGGGGGGGGGGGGAATGAACAGGCTGATAGGCTAGCAGGGAATGCACTTCTTGGCAGCAGATTGCCTACGGACAAGGGGGAGGTGGTCGTGCGCTTGTGGGAGCAGGTGGAGAAGGTCTAGGAACACATTGAGAACCCATATGTGGAAAGAATGAGATTGCGGGCGACGGCAGGGTTTCTGGAAGAATCTCTAAACTGAGAGGGAAGATCAGGAGGAATCAGATAACGGTGGGAACGATTAGTAGTACGACTCTTCGCTGGCTGTTGAACGAGGGGACGGACCACGTATGGGAATGTCCTGAGTGTAGTAATGTCGGTTCTTAACTCAACTCAAATCGACTCAACTCAACTCAACTCATAAATCGTTGCTGTGAGACAAAATATAACATAAATAGACTCTATTGTTACAATTTTCAAGTTATATTAGGTGTCACGTTGCTTTCTACTATTCACACTGCTCCATGGGCTTCAAGATGTTACTATCCTTTAGATAATATAACAGCGTTGATCGTATCAACGCCCACATATGATAACATTCTTGGAAACGGCTGGGAGTGATATCTTAGATATTAACAAGTATGAAACAAGGATGTGTCCTTGCTAATAATATGTACATATTGACAATGCATAATTTGTATAGATCGCTATCAGGACATGGTGCAGGTATTAAAACATACATTTCATATCTACCTGTAAAGATTGAGGAAACTGGACACTAACTGAAGATTTGTAGCTAAGAAATCCGGACTTGCACATTCACAGTGTCAGAAAACGTCTACGCATTTAGTGTTACTCTTATTAAATTGGTTTTCTTTTATCACTTTACGTCGAACATATTCTAAATCATTTGCCAGAACCCTGCTATGTTCATGCCAAAAGTAGTATCAACGTCCTGTGTCCATCTTCGTACTGGTAGATCCCCGTCTCTTCTCCCGGCAACCATGACTTCAGTTAATGTTCTTTCCAAGTCACTGAGGCGTTGAATATGGCCAATGTATTTCAATCTCTATGGCCAATGTAGTTCAATCTCTATGACCAGTGTATTTCAATCTCTATGACAATGTATTTCTATCTCTATGACAATAATATTTCAATCTCTATGGCCAATGTATTTCAATCTCTATGACCAATGTATTTCTATCTCTATGACAATAATATTTCAATCTCTATGACCAATGTATTTCTATCTCTATGACAATAATATTTCAATCTCTATGGCCAATGTATTTCTATCTCTATTACCAATGTATTTCAATTTCTATGACAATGTATTTCAATTTCTATGACAATGTATTTCTATCTCTATAACCAATGTATTTCTATCTCTATGACCATTGTATTTCTATCTCTATGACAATAATATTTCTATCTCTATGACCAATGCATTTCAATCTCTATGACAATGTATTTCTATATCTATGACAATAATATTTCAATCTCTATGGCCAATGTATTTCAATCTCTATGACCAATATATTTCTATCTCTATGACAATAATATTTCAATCTCTATGGCCAATGTATTTCTATCTCTATGGCCAATGTATTTCTATCTCTATGACCAATGTATTTCTATCTCTATGACCAATGTATTTCCATCTCTATGACCAATGTATTTCTATCTCTATGACAATGTATTTCAATCTCTATGACCAATGTATTTCAATCTCTATGACCAATGTATTTCAATCTCTATGACCAATGTTAACAGTCGTAAAAACAGTTCCAAATGCAGACTGTTACAGTGATCACAGATTAATTACAGGCACATTGAGGGTAAAGTTAAAGAAAGTCAAGTATACAGCAGGAAACCCTAAATATGACTTGTGCAAATTGAAAACTGACAAAGAAATACAAGATAATTTTAACATAGAAGTAAAGAACAAATTTGATATATTGTCTGATCTAAAGATCCTGTTTCAAGATGTAGATGATCAATGGGAAACGATGAAGAATTCAATCAGTTGCGCAGCAGAAAAAACTATTCCAAAAGTAAAGAAAGTGGGCCGTAAGACATGGATGACTGAAGGAATTTTACAACTAATGGAAACAAGAAGACAGAACAAAAATAATCCTGCCAAATATGAAGAAATTCACAGAAAAGTGAGAACCTTATGTAAGGAGGCAAAAGAAACATGGCTTGAGAAAAATTGCAGAGAAATTGAAAAACAACACAACAGTAACAATGCGAAACTAATGCACAAAAGAATTCAGGAGCTTACTAATCAAAGAACACGTACATCAGCAGGCTGCCTAAAGACAAAAGATGGAAGAGTCATAATAGAAAAAGATCAGATCTTACATGAATGGTCAGATTATGTGAAAAACCTTTATGACGATAACAGAGACGAACAGTATGATGTCCAAAATAATAATGAAGGACCAGCAATTTTAAAGATGGAGGTTCAGAATGCGCTTAACCATATGAAATCCGGCAAGACCCCCGGTTCAGACAGCGTCACAACAGAAATGATTAATGCTTTAGAAGAATATGGAATAGATAAAGTTACCAGTCTGCTTAATACAATATATGATACTGGAAATATACCTCAGGAGTTATGTAATTCTGTATTTATTGCAATCCCAAAGAAATCAGGAGCCTTGGAATGTGATCAACATCGAACAATTAGTATAATGAGTCACATCACGAAGATTTTGCTAAGAATTATCATGCAAAGAGTTAGGAGGAAAATACAACCTGAAATAGGAGAAGAACAATGTGGGTTTGTGGAAGGCAAGGGTACAGTAAATGCTGTGTATATACTGAGAAACATAATCGAACGTTCTATAGAAGTAAACAAAGATCTACACCTTTGCTTTATTGACTACACAAAGGCTTTTGATAAAGTGAGACATGTCAACATGATAAGGATGCTTGAAGATCTACAAATTGATGGAAAAGATCTTAGACTTGTAAAAAACATATAATGGAAACAACAAGCTGCCATAAGAGTTGATAATGAAGTAAGCCAATATCAGCCTATTAAAAGGGGTGTGAGACAGGGATGTGTAATGTCTCCAGATCTGTTTTCCCTGTACAGTGAAAGTATTTTCAGAAATATTGAAGATATGGAAGGAATCAACATTGGGGGACGATGCATCAATAACATTAGATATGCAGATGATACAGTCTTGATTGCAGACAATGAACAGGACCTGCAAAATTTAGTAGATGCGATTGTTACACACAGTGAACAACTAGGGTTAGAATTAAATTGTAAAAAGACACAGATTATGGTCGTCACTAGGAAGGACGAAATACCACAATGTAATATACAAGTAAATGGGAATATTCTTCAACAAGTGAGCAGGTACAATTATCTCGGAACAGTAATAACATCTGATGGGAGATGCCTTGAAGAGATTAGAACAAGAATCGCCATGGCAAAAGTAGCCTTTAGCAAGATGAAAAACATATTGACCAATAAAAAGATGTCAATTGAAACGAGAAAAAGAGTGTTGAGATGCTACATTGAACCTGTACTTTTATATGGATGTGAAGCGTGGACAATGAGCAGTCAGGCTGAAAAACATCTGATGGCTGTAGAGATGTGGTTTCTGAGGAAAATGCAAAGAATACCATGGACAGCCAGACAGACCAATGAACAAGTCCTTCAAGAAACAAATGAAGATCGTAAATTGATTAGAGAAATTAGACGTAGACAGTCAAAATTTTTTGGGCATGTTATGAGAAGAAATGGATTGGAGAACTTGGTGACAACTGGTAAGATCGAGGGGAACAGACCAAGGGGAAGACCTAGAAGCAAGTACCTGGATGGCTTGGCCTTGTGGCATGGTCGAGACAGAAACACGGAGCTGATCCACGACTCTGGTGATCGAGTGAGATGGCAGAACATGACCGCCCACGCTTACCGGCATGGCACATGATGGATGGATGGATGACCAATGTATTTCTATCTCTATGACAATGTATTTCTATCTCTATGACAATGTATTTCTATCTCTATGACAATGTACTTCTATCTCTATGACAATGTATTTCAATCTCTATGGCCAATATATTTCAATCTCTATGACCAATGTATTTTAATCTCTATGACCAATGTATTTCAATGTCTATGACCAATGTATTTCAATCTCTATGACCAATATATTTCAATCTCTATGACCAATATATTTCAATATCTATGACATATGTATTTCAATCTCTATGACCAATGTAATTCAATCTCTATGACCAATATATTTCAATGTCTATGACCAATGTATTTCAATCTCTATGACCAATGTATTTCTATCTCTATGACCAATGTATTTCAATCTCTATGACCAATTTATTTCTATCTCTATGACCAATGTATTTCTATCCCTAATCACACCGTGCCCAATATCAAGGTGAATGGTCATAGACTAAGTGTTGTGGACAAATTCACCTATCTTGGCAGCACTGTGTCACAAGCTGCCACAATTGATGACGAAGTGAATGCAAGAATCTCCAAGGCCAGCGCGGCCTTTAGCAGACTGTACAAGAATGTATGGGATAGAAATGAACAAGCCTGCAAATAAAGTTGAAAGTCTATAAAGCAGTTGTATTAACCACACTGCTATATGCCTGTGAAACATGGACTGTTCACCAGCGACATGCTAGGAAATTACACCACTTACACACAGTCTGCCTTAGGAAGCTATTGAAGATTAAATGGCAAGACAAGATCCCAGACACTGAAGTTCTAGAAAGAGCATCCATGCCCAGTATCCACACTCTACTAATGAAAAATCAGATTCGCTGGGCTGGTCACTTAACTCGTATGCCCGATCACAGGCTCCCTAAACAAATTTTTTTACGAGGAGCTGCGTTGCGGTAAACGCTCCCAATGTGGCCAGAGGAAACGTTTTACAGGCACTCTGAAAAGTCTCACTTAAAGCTTTTGAAATTTCATCCTGACACCTGGGAGACTGCTGCTAAAGACCGTAATTCATTGCGTACATCATTACATAAGCGTGCAGTAACTTTGTGAAGCAACCAGGACTGCAAGAGCTGTGAAAAAAAAGGCTGGACAGAAAAACCACAGCAGGAGATCCTCCTCCAGGAACGTCAAGCATTCTTTGCCCGCATTGTCAAAGACCATTTCGAGCCAAAATAAGCCTTATCAGCCATCTTAGAACTCACGGCTCCATACCTTCAACCCCACTGGATGAAATGACTGGTCATCATCATTCTTGATGGACAAACAATGCACACAACAAAACACACAATTTCAATCTCTATGACCAATGTATTTCAATCTCTATGACCAATGTATTTCAATCCCTATGACCAATGTATTTCAATCTCTATGACAGTGTATTTCAATCTCTATGACAGTGTATTTCAATCTCTATGACAGTGTATTTCAATCTCTATGACCAATGTATTTCAATCTTTATGACCAATGTAATTTAATCTCTATGACCAATGTATTTCAATCTCTATGACCAATGTATTTCAGTCTCTATGACCAATGTATTTCAATCTCTATGACCAATGCATTTCAATCTCCGAAGCTTGCTGATGTTTAAGTGGCAGTCTGCTTCCATGGTCAGATCTGTGTAGTATGACATTATTTTAATTCTTCCTTGTCCACGATATTATATGAATGTACACGTAGCATCTCCATTGCATTGTCCTGTCCCTCTTTGACTACATTGATTGTTTCGTTTCTACCATTACCCCTACCTCTTTTAACCTCAGAAGAGAAGTTATATTAGGGTCCATCCCTGACTCAGATTAATGCTCATGTGACCGAATCAGCTACGAATATGATATTAATGTGAAGGTGATTATTGTCCCAAAGAGGGTAATGATGATTGTTTCTACTTTAGTGATTGCGATATGCTTCATGACTCGCATCTTTATGATCATCATCATCAACGCCCTGCTAGCTGGAGTAGGCATTCATGACTCTCCACGTATCTCGGTCTATGGTGTTCTGGATCAACTCTGCTGATAATATTCCTCCATGCCACCGTCTCAATCCATCCAACATCTTTACCGTTGGTCTGCCCCTGCCTCTCGCCCCCTCTATTATTCCAGTTGTTGTGATATTCTCCAATGTCTTAATTCTCATCACATGACCAAAGAAAGCTGATTGTCTTTTTCTTATTGCTGTATATAATGTTCTAGTTTCATTAGCCTCTTTCAAGCAATCGTCGTTAGTTACTCTGGCAGTCCAAGGAATTTGCAAAATTCGTCACAGGAACCACATATCTGTTGCTTACAAGTCCTTCCTAATTTATTCATTTACATTCCGAAATTCACTGTCATACAGTAAAGCAAGTTTTATAAAGTACTCCAGCACTCTCTTTCTTACATTCAATGATAGTGATTTATTGCATAAGATACTTTTAATTTTCTGAAATGCAGCTTTTGCTTGTCCTATTCTGCTCTTAATCTGTGTTCTGCATCTTCCATCTGATGTTATAAATGCGACTAGGTATCTAAAATTATATGCTACCGCAGTAAATATGCATATTCTCAGAAATGTGACTGCCATGTGTTAGATGGTATTGTTCTATGGGATATTAATACTGTATAACCTCTGCGTTGCAATGCCAGTTTCCATCTAACTTCTTGTGTGCAGTCCCCAATGTATTTTATTGTAAAATTATTGCATTCAAAACCGTGTATGTTCAATTTCTTCATTGTTTATTCTGATTTCTGGTTGACATGAGGTTGTGTTTGAGGAATTAACTTTGTATTTAAGTTCATAAACATATTACCAAAATCTCCGTTTCTTTTGACAGACAAATTAACTCATCTAACCCAGTAACACATCTAGAAATATTTGAGATGAGGAGTGTGTTATTTGCATATATTAGATGGTTTATTGCCAACGTTTCAATAGAGAATAAAGAACAGAAGAAGAAAGCTCCCCTATCAAAGATGTGCTTCTCCTCTATAAACCTCTTAATGGGAAATAGTGTAGATAGTGCCCCTTACTTTCCACAAGTGTGATTTGTGACCACCAGCTTGAAAGTATTTACACCTGTCGGGTCACGTGAGTGTCCTGGTCGTCTCAGGTGCCCAGTCATCCACTACTCCAAGCTGCCATAATCATAAAAGCTGCCATCTAAATCTGTTGAGAGAGTCGTAGACACATACACATTTACAACAAACATTATAAGGCCGCTTTAACCACATTATCAGTAAACATTCGATTTGAGCAAAATGTAACAGAAAAAGATTCATCGAAAACGTTAATTTAATTGAGGAATACAACTCGAAGAGATGAATGGAGTCAATGACCGACATCACAGCACTCCGGATATTCCCATACGTGCTCCGTAATCACCTTTAACAGCCAGTGAAGACTCCGAAGCCTAATTGTACCAGTAGCAGTCTGATTATGTATCCATAGGGCCTTTCCTCAGAGTTTTGAGTACAGGTCAGATCCTCTGGCTACTTACTGCATCACTATTTTCTCCAGACAGTGATGATGCATATGTTCTTCTGCACTATACACAGGAACGACAACTAGAAGAGATTCTGAACAGCTTTTCGTTGTGTATGAAATTATATAACCTCAGATAGCAAAATGTGGGAAAGCATCATCACCCAATAGGGTTGGTATGAAATACATTTCATGATGATGACTGTTCTGTTTACGTAGGTGTAGGTAATGACAAAGCAAAAATTCCATCTGCATCTTAACGGGAATTACACTATTATTGTTCATTTCATCTTAAAAATACGTCCTGCAATTTATAGAATCACATAACATACATGACTCACACACAACCATAGTTGTAAGCCACTATTTTTACTCGTGAGTACGATTGAATAATTGTTAAGCTCACCATGTGTTCCATATTTGGGCGTTCGATTGACATTTGAGCTCCCCCTTAGATAACCTCAAATTCTCTTGTTCTTAGTTTCTATTCATAGACGGACAAGAGGTAGCGGTGCACAAATTAGTAACCATTATAGGAGTCGTGTACACAAACAGTCGCCAGATTTAAACCATCTGGGAAATCCTGGTCACCAGAATGCACCGTCACTTGAGGAAATCAAGAAATTATGAATTGACCAGCTGTTATACTCATGTTCATTTCCTTCCATAAACACTAGGAATTCCCAACGTTGTGTTATCAATGCCAAATATAGGCAGTCATAGAAACACACTGACGTAAGACTACATCATGAGTGATAAGAGGCACAAGAAACGCGGGTGGAAAAACAAGAAGAGATAGAGAGGCAAATGAGAAACTAAGTACAATTGTAAGAATTACAATGATTACTGAAGGATTAAATGGTTCGGATATTTAGTTAGAATGGAAGATTATCATCCAGATGCTAGAGCGTTCCACGAGAGAACATCGGGAATGAAGAAACTTTATTTTCAAAGGGTCACAAATTGGGCACGTAGGCCTGTCTTACATTAGTCCCCCACCAGTCACTCATCTTTCGTACATCATCTAACTATTGTGCGTGTTACATTCACATAGGAAAAAAAATTGTCAAATGAAGGTTGTGAACATAAAGAATGCATATTACCATGTCATGAGACAGGCATACAGCCAGAGACAAACACACGCATACACATAAACATATGTTCACATACCTGGATACATACAAACATCATTTACACAAGCTCTCACAGTTCTGCAACGTCCTTGAAAGAGATTACTAGATGGAGTAAAAGACACTGTGAAGAAATGAAAAATGACGATAGTACAAGCAACAAAACAATGGAAACACAGAAAATCATATCCCCATTCTCTCTGGGACACTTCACAGGAAAAGCTGTCGGACAAAAGATGAACGAAGAAGAAGAACACGGAGAATATCAATTGTTGGGAAACCTTTGAGGTCAGAGATATAACACGAGATTTCAATGTCCACAGGTATTGATAATGAGCATCATAGAAGTAGAAGCTATAGGTAGAGATTAGATAACACACTAGGAGGTGTAACAAAGGTAATCTATGGTTGCCTTGTCGGAATTCGAGCCTACCAGCTCGAAAAGACATCAGCGGCATGCTGAACTAACAAATGTACTTCGACGTGCGTAGTTGATTGTGAACTATCTGCCACGAGATTACTGTTTTCTTTACCCAATAGGGGAAAATATTACAGGGCAGTAGCTAGCTCGTTTGCATACTGGCCCGTTGGTTTAAGGGTATGCACTCGCAGAATGCGGAGTTTTGAAATTGACATGGGCCACAACTTTGACCCAACCTTTAAAATAATGGGTACTAGGAAATTGATATAAGGAACAATAAAGGCAGTCGATATGATAATGGCCACATCATTACTCGAATGTAGATCTTATATATAAAAAAGAATGTATGTACGTATGTCCTTTATGCGTTCGCGAACGGTCCATCTGATTGAGATGAAATTTTCTACACGCCTTCCTCTCATTGCCGCGCTGCCAACTGTTATATTTTTTTAGTGTAACATCGGCTACTTACTTAATATTATTTAATATTTCATTTTTCATTATAATTTCTATACAGCAAGGGGACTTAATTCTAGAAATGTTATTTCAAGGAACATAACTTTTAATAACATTGCTATATACCTTATAGTCATATCGTTGCATCGTGTTCAAAGATTTATAAACTCTTTGTCTATAGTTATTTACAGGCATATGAGTTATAATAAGTAATGATATAACCTTTAAGGCATTTCCAAAGTTTTCATAAAAATAATGCATAATGCATAACATTGTAACTCATCTTTTTATGCTTAAAGAAGTTATCTACAGTCATGTAAGTGATTAAAAACCGTTTTCATTAAATATAATGGATGGTGTGTGGAAGGACATTCTTTTAAGTAACTTTTTTGTTGTATGAATTTAATGAGACGCTCCCCTCCAGGAGCTGGGCGAAGCCACGCCGGGTCAGATAGATAGACAGACAGACAGACAGATAGTCGAGAACGGGAGCATATATGACTACTTATATGAATTAAATGAGATGCTCAACACCAGGGACTGGGCGAAGCCGGGCCGGCTCAAACAGACAGACAGACAGACAGACAGACAGACAGACAGACAGACAGACAGACAGACAGACAGACAGATAGTCGGGAACGGGAGCTTATATGACTACGTATATGAATTAAATGAGATGCTTCCCACCAGGGTCTGGGTGAAGCCGGGTCAAGTCAGACAGACAGACAGATAGACAGACAGACAGACAGAAAGACAGACAGACAGACAGACAGACATATAGTCGGGAACGGGAGCTTATATGACTACGTATATGAATTAAATGAGATGCTCCCCACCTTTTCGCTGCACTTATCTACAGGCATATGCGTTATAATCCTCCTCCTCCTCCTCCTCCTCCTTCTCTCCCCTCCTCCTCCTACCATCTTCCACTTCCCCTCCCCCTCCTCCCTCTCATTCCTCTTCCTCCTCCATCCTCTTCCTCCCTCTTCCTCCTCCTCCTTCCTCCTCCTCCCTTCTCCTCCTCCTCCCTCCTCCTCCTCCCTCCTCCTCCCCTCCTCCTCCCTCCTCCTCCTCCTTCCTCCCCCTCATCCCTCCTCCTCCCTCCTCCTCCTTCTCCTCCCTCTTCCTCCCTCCTCCTCCCTCCGCCTTTTCCCTTCTCCCCCTCCTCCTCCCTCCTCCTCCCTCTCCTCCTCTCTCCTCCTCTCTCCTCCTCTCTCCTCCTCCCTTCTCCTTCTCCCTCCTCCTCCTCTCTCCTCCTCCCTCCTTCCTCCTCCTCCTCCCTCCACATCCCTCCTCCTCATCCCTCTTTCTCCTCCTCCCTCCTCATCCTCCCTCCTCCTCCTCCTCCCCTCCTTCTCCTCCCTCGTCCTTCTCCCTCCTCCTTCTCCCTCTTCCTCCTCCCTCCTCCTTCCTCCTCCTTCTCCCTCCGCCTCCTCCCTCCCTCCTCCCTCTCCCTCCTCCTCCCTCTCCCTCCTCCTCCCTCTCCTCCTCCCTCCTCCTCTCTCCTCCTCCTCCTCCCTCTCCTCCTCCTGCGTTCTCCTCCTCCCTCCTTCTTCTCCTCCTTTTCCCTCCTCCTCCCTCTTCCTCCTACCTCTTCCTCCTCCCTCCCCCTCCCCTCCTCCTCGCTTCTCCTCCCCCTCCTCCCCTCCTCCTCCTCCCTCCTCCTTCTCCCTCCTCCTCCCTCCTCCTCCTCTCTCCTCCTCCTCCCTCATCCTCCTCCCTCCTCCTCCTCCCTCCTCCCTCCTCCTTCCTCTTCCTCCTCCTCCTACCTCCTCCTCCTCCTACCTCCTCCTCCCTCCTCCTCCCTCCTACTTCTCCCTCCTCCTCCCTCCTGTTCCTCCCTACTCCTCCTGTCTCCTCCTCCTCCCTCCTCCTCCCTCCTCTTCCCTCTTCCTCCTCTTTCCGCCTATCTCTTCCTCCCTCCTCCTCCCTCCTCCACCTCCCTCTTCCTCCTATCTCCTCCTACTCCTCATTTTTCTTCTTCTGCTGCTGCTGCTGCTGCTGCCGCTCCATTTACCCAAGTTAATTGTTGGGGGAAGATGTAAAGATCTTTCAAGTGCTCTTTCTAATACTTTTTGTAAGTTGGTCTTCGTTTATCTAAGGTTGTTCTAACTGCAACCAATAAATGATTAGACAGATAGGCAGACAGACAGACAGAGAGGGAGGGACAGACAGACAGACAGACAGACAGACAGACAGACAGACAGACAGACAGACAGACAGACAGACAGTCGGGAACTTATATGACTACTTATATGAATTAAATGAGATGCTCCCCATCAGGGGCTAGGCGAAGCTGGGCCGGGTCAGACAGACAGACATACAGACAGATAGACAGACAGACAGATAGATAGATAGTCGGGAACGGGAACGGGAGCTTATATGACTACTTATATGATTTAAATGAGATGCTCTCCACCAGGGACTGGGCGCAGCCGGGCCGGGTCAGACAGACAGACAGACAGATAGTCGGGAACTTATATGACTACTTATATGAATTAAATGAGATGCTCTCCATCAGGTGCTGGGCGAAGCTGGGCCGGGTCAGACAGACAGACAGACACACAGACAGATAGACAGACAGACAGACAGATAGATAGTCGGGAACGGGAACGGGAGCTTATATGACTACTTATATGAATTAAATGAGATGCTCCCCACCAGGGTCTGAGCGAAGCCGTGCCGGGTCAGCTAGTTGATCTATAAAATTATGGAAGAGCACGATATACACAATGCGACTTAAGTCTGTACAAGGTTCAGTTACTTTGTTATTATTCCACTCCAGTATTAAAGACGATAAAACAAAGACAATTAAATATTTTTGTGACTTGAAACGTCACGAAAGTTTAGAGAGAACAATAATGGAGGCGTATATACCTGCGAAGAGAGGAAGGGAAGGCCAAAAAGAAGATGGGTGCAGGATGTGGCGGATGATCTCCAGATGGGTGTATCAGACGCGGGACATCTTGCTTATGATCGAGAGGTTTTTCGGAAGGTTGTTATGGGAGCGAGGGTCTGCAAAGGACATGTTACTGAATGAATGAATCTCTGGTAATATGCACTTATATGTAATACTGAAACAATGAGCTCCAGAAAACATGCACCAATAAGCACAGCGCCCGTGGGTTAACCAAGCTCATAAATAAAGCACAGAATAGTAACACTGCAACCTGGCATGCGTTTTGTAAGAGGTGACTAAGCACGTAGATGTGTGCCTGGCAACTGAATCCCGTAGAAAACGTAGGCAACGAAATCCTACCAGTAATGACCAAGTCTACAAATGGCCTTATGTGAAAGGACTGCTGCTTTGGGGAAATAAGAGTCAAAAGCAGGTGAGAATCTTAACATAACTGTATTCTCAATAATGCGCTTCCCAATATTCCCAACAAAGCCAGTTTGTACGTGCACACGGATGTTAATTATGGGCCATGTTCAAGTCTCTGAATACGAAATTCGAGGCGCTTGTACACACGTGTGTTAAAAATATTTCTTGTAATACAATGGATCACGAAGAAGAAAAGAATTTATATTCTGCAAGATCTATACAGGGAAGACACCAAGAGCACAAATTGTACCTTTTCTCTTGAACTATCATAGTTATTTGCATATCTTTTACAGGACGTCACGGTCAACAGCAAAATTTATTGCTCTGTTGTTAATTTCTTCGCATGTTTACGTTCATTAGTTTGTCATTGCTTTTTGAACGATCGGCACTTATACCACTGAGCGAGAAACCGACGCAAGACAGTCTGCTCCCTAATTGCCTGAAGCTGTGTTTCGAGAGCGGTATGCGGGATTACGAACTGCTTTCTTAACTTCGTCATAGAGCCGGCTCAAACCAAAATACTTTATCTAAACCTCAGTGGTTTAGAAATAACAGTAATAGCAGACATAGCTCCCAAAATAATGGCAGGGGTTTAGAAATAACAGTAATAGAAGATATCGTTCGCAAAATAAAGGCAGGGGCGTAGAAATAACAGTAAAAGAAGACATCGTTCATAAAATAAGAGCAGGGATTTAGAAATAACACTAATAAAAGACATGGTTGCCAAAATAAGGGCAGGGGTTTAGAAATAACAGTAATAGAAGACATCGCTCTCAAAATAAGAACAGGGATCCCACGAACACGAAGGTTGCCATGTGACAGTAAGAACACAATAAGCATAAAAGGGCTGCGGCAAGAGAAATGATGATAGAAATTGAGTCGTTTCGGCAAGATAAGATCTACGTTCTGTAAAGAATCTGATTTAGCAACAATATACTTCAAAATGTTCTTAAGGAGACTGGGCGCTTTTAGGCCTGTCCTTAGTGCAGTAATCTCTCTGCATTTATCCAACAGCCAGTGCCTCTTTTTTCTGCTGAAGGTTATATTGGTTTGTCAGAAATTCATATTAACGTAAAGCGGAAAAGTCATATTAGTTCAATCATCTTTCGTGCCGACACTAAAAGCTCATCATGAATTGCTGGAGGATCCCTACAAGAAAGCAGCTTAACTAAAGCGACAGACTGACACATACCATGATTTACAAATACCATGTTGTTGGCAAGACAGCCTACAAAGAGTGAGATGTGCATGACACTCTGGATGAGTGAGACCTTGAGACAACAAATGTCCTGATTCTTTATCTCACGAAGGCCAGGTCTGGTTTCTCCGGAATTTATGTGATCGTCAAGAGGGTCACAGTTGTAGGCACGAACTTTTAGGAATATAGTTATCATTTTTGCAGGTTATTATCGCTACCGCCATCATCAGTATCATAATCATCCAGGTCGTCACCATCAGTATCATCGTCATTATCATAATGATCATGTGTGTCTGTTTTCTACTATTTTGGAACTTATAGAATTGCAAAATTGTTTTCTTCCCCGACCCGTCGTAATCTAAGGCTTTTTATCTTAACCGTTGCGAGATTATTTATTATCTTTTCGAACTTGCAACTTCTCGTATCGTCCTTTCAGCCTTTCGAACTTTAGCCTTTCATACGACCGAGGGTGATGAGTCAGAGTGCAGTCAAACATACAAATGTTGGCCGAAGTCAAACCTCCCTACCAGAGCGATAATCGTCCGTTAGTCGCACTCACCTGCAAAGACCATGAGGGAGTCGAAATATCAATGGAAGAACCGGCTTTTAACAGGGTACTGCGCCGCGATTGGGCCACGAAGAGGGTACACGGCAACGGAAACGGATGGAGGTAATGGCAGCCATGGCTGGGGAAGAAACAGGCTTCCCACGACCACACGTGCTAAGAGGCAAGCACAGGATGTACTGGCTCGCCTCACTGAGGGACGGAAGGCTTGAGAGGGAACATGTTAACAACAACAAGGACAACGAAATTGACCGAACGTCTCCACGGCAGGGGTAAGATGCCCGGAGATATGTCCTGGGCGGGTCCGACTCTAGAGAGTGTTAAGAGAATAATGGGTCGAGACACTCTTTGAAGGGGGTACTCATCTGACGATGTGAACGCCCCCTGCCGTGTTTGCTCCTCAGGGAGTTTTTGTCACGGGTAATGAGGATTCACGCTAAATGAAGGGGGTGCGTGGGTGCGTCACAGGAGGCACGGCAGCTCTCTCGGTAACGAGATAAACGTAAGACATGTGAGGGTCTCAGTCAGGGAGAGCCCCACATAGCTGAGAAGACTCAAGTCGATGTTGCCTGTGACGCACCCGAGCAACCTTCCGAGAGTCTCGGGATGGAGATCAAGTTTCTCGGCGCCACCGAGAAGGCAGAGTGGGCATGGTTAGATGAAATTGACCGAATGTATCCCACAGCAGGGGATTGACGGCCGGAGTTATGATCCGGACGGGCCCACCTCCAGAGAGTGTTAAGGATATAATGGGTCGAAACACTTGGGGAAGGGGGTACACATCTGACGATCAGAAAACCTCTGCCGTGTTTGCTCCGCGGCGGAGTTTATATGACTTTCAGTAATGTATATAGACACTCACACATATACACACAACCATTATGTAATGCGTATTTCTTCTGGCTATGTGGTTGTTTCTTTCTTTAGTTACTGTATTACTGATACAGTGACACACACCCTCTCGCACAGATACATACACATTGCGCCTTTTAGTATCATGTGGAGTCGTTGGCGGTGAAGGCTGGACAGAGACGTAATGCACTGGAGGAGATGGCAGCAACCGGGGTAAATCAGAGGATGCTTCACGTGCTCTGTCAGCAGTTAATAATTCCAGTCACTAAGTTAAGTTTACCCGTTTAGCCTCCCGATCAGGGTTACGTGAAGACATGAGTGCAGGGGGTGGATGATGTTGAAGAGCAGTCGACAGATAGTTGTAGGTTATGGTCTCCAGATTCACGACGGTAGGCAGAGGATCTCTTTTTTGGGGAGACAATGGCTACGGTCATTGATCAGTATAGTCACTGCGAAGAAGGAAAACAATGGCAAACTATCTTCTTTAAAGATGCCAAGAAAATTGTGTTTCACGGTCTCATCGAAAAATCAGATCGAGATAGAAACATGGAGCTGATCCACGACTCTAGTAATCAAGTAAGCTGGCGAAAAATAACCGCCCATGCTTATCGGCATGTCACATGATGGATGGATGGATGGGAGTTTAGTTTAGGGCTGCTGACAGTATCAAAGAGCCTGATTGAAAGGTCGGAGCGCAAATATAATGCGGCCATACGGATGACCCTGGGGTGTATCAAGGGCACACCAATTATATGCCTGAGACATACTCTTGCACTACCAACAATTTAGGAGGATCCTTCATGCCAAATGGTACCTGGGAGTCGCTGCAGACAAGGATCACACCCTGCATGAAGCCTTGGATATTGTCAATGTTCATAGACTTAGAAGAGGCAGGCTCCCAGATGGCACAGGCAGAATATCTATCAGCCAAGTGTGTGAAAGAGAGAACATCAATCGTGAAAAATAGTGGGTAAAAGTATTGGAAAATATGTCGGACTGGCACAAGGTAATAGTAACATTGGGTCGTGAGTTCAGAGAATGGGCAGCAGGCCGCACAGAGTTTGAGGTGCAACAACTAATTCAGGGCAATACACCTCAAGATGGGTCAGTGGTGAGAAAGAGACGTAGCAGCTGGGGTTTCATCGCGAAGGCTAATGGGCGATGCTTGAAAAAGGAGAGTCTGGCATATGAGACTACAACCTCCAGTATGAGAATGGAGGTGGAAGCAGTAACAGCAGTCTTCCGATGATTGGAGGAGACCGCTGCAACATATACTGTATTCATTACGGATTCACGGAGTATGCCTAGTAAGGGGAGAAAGGAATGCTTCGTGTAGAATGGTTTGCCTCGCTTCGGAGGTCACAGATTGTGAGAATTGTATGTATTTTCTTGCCCTGGTCATGCGAGAGTGCGAGGGATGAACAGGGTGATAGGTTGGCTGGGAATGCACCTCTCGATGCTAAATTACCTATGGACAATGGAGAGGTCGTCAGGCGCCTAGGTGACTAGGTGGAGAAAGTGCTGGATCAGACTGAGAACCCGTATGTGGAGAGAATGACATGGCAGGGAATCATCAGGGTTCTGGACGAATCTCAAAACTGAGAAGGAAGGCCAGGAAAACTTTCAGTCAGATGACAGGTGGAGGAATACCAGTATGATTCTTCGCTGGCTGTTTAACAAGGGAACGGAGCATGTTTAGGAATGTCCTGAGCGCAGTGATTTCGTTTCTTAGCTCAACTCAACTCAACTTGATCCTCTGTCTGTTAACACGTCTTCAAATTCAGTGCATGGCCACTCGAAAGCCCCGTGGCTAGCGTGCTTGTCTGTACCTTCTTTGTTCATGTGCTCCATTCTGAGAAAAATTGAAGCCGGCCCAGTCTAAAATGTGTACCAGAAAATATCTTGATAAGTAAAAGCTGCCGTTGTAATAATGGTGACAACACCCGTCAAGCATCGATAAGTAAAGGCTGCCGTTGTAATAATGGTGACAACACCCACCGAGCATCGATAAGTAAAGGCTGCCGTTGTAATAATGGTGACAACACCCACCGAGCATCGATTAAACCAGAATGGGGCTAATACCATATATCCAACATGCCTCAAGACGTGTAACAGGGTCCTTTACTTTTCGTTTACTTTTTCAGTGTTGTTTACGTTGTTGTATAAATGTTACTTTTCTATTACTTTTCCAGTGTTGTTTACGTTATTGTATAAATGTAACTTTTCTATTACTTTCCATGTGTTGTTTACTTTATTGTATAAATGTTACTTTTCGTGTACTTTTTCAGTGTTGTTTACGATATTGTATAAATGTTACTTTTGTTGTATTTTTTCAGTGGTGTTGACATTACTGTATAAGTGTTACTTTTCTTTTAATTTTTCAGTGTTGTTTACGTTTTATAAATGGCTTGCTACTGAAACTGAAAGTAATGGACTAAACACACACATAACAAAGACAAATGTTATCATCACCACGAGAAAATAAAAGCAATCAATGTCTACAGTAACAGCTAAGAGATCAACCTGAAATAAGTAGAAATATAATAATATCTTGTTTGGGTCGATGATAACAAGAGGCGGCTAATGGAGCCGATAGATAACTATTAAATTATTCCAAGTAGCATTGCGAAAGATAAACAACGTTCCGTGTAACTTATCGATGGCTATCGAGGTCAGAAGATCTGAGCAGTGAAGAAAACTAGAGTATACACTGCTTATGTCCAGGACACTTGACATATCTTGCCAAAATTAAACATAACCTGATTTAGAATGGAACAGTAATGAAAGCAATATTTCCTAGAAGAAGAGGCAGTTATTGACCAACAGGAAGATGGTTCATCATCATCATCATCATCATCATCATCATCATCATCATCATCATCATCATTATCATCCAGTGTCTTGCCGGCTGGCGTAGGCAATCATGAATCTCCACAAATTGCGACCTCCGACATCATGGATCAATTCGTGTGTTTACTCCCTTCCGAGCCATGACACAAGACTATTAAAAATCTTCTCCCACTGTCTTCCTCTATCTGTTATTCCGCACATCTTTTTAGTTGTCACGACAGGTTCCAGTTTTTGTGGACACAAAACATTAAAGATACACTGGGCTTGTGTCAGAGTCTTGCGTAGAGCAAGATAAGTAGCTATCAAATCACACGAAGTGAATATCCGAAAGTATTATTCACAAGCTTTATTTACGCGCTGCATTTATTATCGCACAAACATCGCGCAATGACAATCCATAGCAATCATTACGGCACGAACAATATCACTACAATACATAATAATACATGCAAGCAATAAACATCTCACTTACAAGTCAAACTATTCAAGCGTTCGAACCAGTCTCCCTCTGTCGTACAGGCTAGCTCTCAATGCAGATTCAAACACTCCTCGCATACCCATGCGACCTGTCTATTCAAACACCTAAACCCGTCTGCCAGTTCTGGCGTTCTACACGCTACACGCCAGTCGGCGCTCACGTCAGCTAGTGTGACCCCTGCAAGGTTCACGGGGTGTACTGCTGACCAGCGGTCGTTTAAGCTTCGCTCAATTGCTGTGCTTGGCTGCTTATCCGGGCGTCGTCGAAGACGCCGCGTTCTCTCTGCAGTGTTTAACATCACTCAGGGTTGCGTGTTGTTATGTTGTCTGGCGTTGGTACAGACAACGCGTCGCAACCTCGGATGTGAGACCTTGACACTCTCCACACGCCTTTTTCATGAAAGGATTTCCTTTCATGTACAATATATATCTAGGTGTTATTAAACATGTCAAAGTCGAACATTATACCTTAACAGTTATAATAAATATATACAGGTGAATAGTAAACAATATGTATACACCAATTATGTTGCACTATGACGTACAACAGTCAAGTACAATCTATTTAATGGGCATTACCTTGCTGTGACACAGCTAGTCCGGTAGGTATCGGCTAAACTGGCCCCTACCTCACAACCAAGAACAAAAATACTAAAATAATCAGGTCAAGCCGTGAGCATCTCCCTCTGAGATAGCTCCATCATCAGACCTCTGTTTAGAGTTTCTAATGAAGGTCAACAGTTTTGGCAATATACTGTCCATATCTAAACGACGTTACATTGACATGTTATTTATCAAGCACACATGTTAATGGTTACAATACATATTTACATATCACCCACAATTTAGAGTAATGTCCCCTTGTTATTATACAAAAATTTAGGAACAATAATTTATCGTCGTTTACAAGACATAAATTACAAATGCAAATTTATTTCTTAGTGTCATAATTTGATCCTTATTGACAAATGTGCACAAAAAGTCACGTTTGTAAAGATGCAATCAAGTTACGATGCTGAGATTACATCTTATCAAAATCGACATATACAATTTCGTATATGGAAATATTTTAAATTACATTTTAATACAATTGTCATACATTTATAGACTTTTTAGCGTAGTCTGCTAACTTTTAACTTAATATGCAAAAAATATCGGAAGTATACAGCTGTACTATTACATGTGTTGTGGTGTCATTCATACAACGTTGGTCCGTTCTGGATGGATCTTATATAAACGAAGTAGTAGTTGTTACTATCAGCTGTTGGATCGTCTCTTCCGCCTTCTGCTCGGATTGTACTGTAGCAGTCATCTTTCGTACCTTGTTAAAACGTCTTGGACACCTCGGTCTGGATACCTTCAGGATTACCTCACGTTGTAGTGGCTTGGTAAATTCCTGGATCTTGTAGTGTTGTCCAGTGACACTTCTCTGTAGTGTCTGGTTGTTACAATATTTATGTATTTACAATAATAATTACATTCTTTCTCATATCTCACAGTTATACAACACATTAGTTTACATAATACTGATTCCATTCTTTCACATATCTCACAACTATACACGCATTCATTCGCATGATAATAATAAGAATCGCAATATGTGCATAAGTTATATACATTGGGAGATATAATCTACCCCATCACATTGGTGTACACAGCATTACTGACATTGTCACAATTGGCTGTGGTACTGAGCACTATCTACGTTGCAGTTTTATACACCCTCTGCACTGTGCTCTGGTGTCGACTGGGTATTAGGTTCGTTGTATGGACATCTCGACAAAAGGTCTGCAAGACAGTTTTGTGAACCCTTTATATGGTTAATCTCATAGCTATAGTCCTGCAGAAGAAGGGACCATCTTGCCACCTTGCTGTTACTTGGCGTTCCTCTGGTAACAATTGTCAGCGTACTATTATCTGTTTCAATAATGAAATGTTTGCCTAACAAAAATCTAGAAAGTTTACGTACCGAAAATACCATGGCAAGAGCCTCGAGTTCCGGTGTACTGTAATTTCGTTCGCTGGTGTTCAGTTTTCGAGAGACGTAGTATACTGGGTACAAGATCTGGTCGTGTTCCTGGAGGAGCACACCTCCAATGGCTACGGAGCTCGCATCACATCTTAATCTAAAAGTAATATTCAAATTTGGCAATTTCAGAATAGGTGATTTAGAAAAATATGAAAGAATCTTCGTAAATGCTGGCCCTAAACATTAACTGTTTACAATCACATTGGGCTGTTTATTTGTTAGTAAATCAGTGAAACATTTGGTCAATTCAGTAAAACGAGGAATAAACTGTCTATAATAGTTTAAAAGAACTAGCACATTTCGCAACTATTTCTTAGTTGTCGGAAGCGACAATTTCAAAATTCTGGACATGATGTTATCGTCAGTTGATATAAAGCCATTTGAGATCTTATAGCCCAAAAATGAAATTTACTGAAAGGCTATATCAACTTTGGAAGGTTTTACAGTCAGTCCATGATGTCTAATCCTGTCAAATGTCTGCTGTAGTGCTGTTATGTGCTCTGTCATGTCCTTTGTGTGTATGCAAATGTCGTCCATCTACCAAATGATGTTAGCAATGTCTGTCAAAATAATTCTTGTCATTCTGACGAAGGTAGCTGGTGCATTGACTAATCCGAAAGGTAGTTTACACCATTCGTATAAACCCCACGGTGTGGCAAATGCAGTCAGATGTATACTATCAGGATGTACAGCTATCTGCAAGTAGCCTTTTGTCATGTCAAGTTTAGTAAAATAACGTGAGTCAGATAGTTCAGTCAAGATGTCTTCACAGTTGCTCATCGGTTCTAAATCCAACTGTGTAATGCTGTTGAGTTTACGATAGTCCACACAAAGTCTAATAGCGTTGTCCTTTTTGCGTACTAAAACTATTGGTGAACAGAAATGAGACTGTGAACGTCGAATGATATGATTTGCTTCTAAATCAATGATTTCTTGATGAAGTTTTTCTTTATAGTGTATAGGGATGGAATATGGTCTACACTTAATAGGAATGTCAGATGTTAAGATGATTTGGTGTTGCACTAAATCTGTCTGTCCTGGGCTGTCGGAAAAGATCGTCCTGTACTCTTGTATCAGTTGTCTGCAACTGTCAGTCTGTGTCCGCGTCAGTTTAGGATTAACCTTAATGTCCTGTAAGTTGGTCGTCGTGTCAAGAACTGGTGTCGGTATCTCGTCAGTGTCGTTGTCGTCCGTCTGGTCCACTATGGAGGTGCTTGCTGCAGTCTCTACTTGTTCGTCTTGCCTGTGGTGATATGGTTTGAGCATGTTAATGTGGAAAATTTTGTGTTTGTCCCTAACTGCAATCTCGTAATCTACCGTCGAAATTTGTCGTAGTACTTTGAACGGTCCTTGCCATGAGTCAGTTAGGAGATTTCTATCACTTGGCAAAAGAAGAAGAACGTCCTGTCCTGGCGTCAGTGTAATAGTTCTATTTCCTCTGTTAGCATATTGTCGGTAAATAGCTCCTGATTTTTGGAGAGCTTCTTTAGCTAACATACATGATTTCATAATTCTATCACGCAATGATGTTACATGTTCATATGGTGAAATGGGTATAGACAAAGTTGTACTTTCAGTCAACATAGATTCATACAGAGATAATGGGCCGCGTGGTTGTGCACCATATAACATTTCGAATGGCGAAAACCCAGTGCTGGAATAGGCACTTCCCTATATGCAAACAAAATTGCAGGCAGATAAGTATCCCAATCTTAAGGATGTTCTTGGGTTACCTTAAAGAGCATATGTTTCATATCGCCATTAATCTTTTCCACTATACCGGTCGAATGTGGGTGGTATGGGATGTTGAAGCATTGTTTAACACCCAACATTTTGGTAAAGGCTTGTGTAGCTGAGGAAATAAACTGGCTACCCCGATCTGAAAGGATGGTATCAGGGAATCCTACCCTTGCAAAAAATATGAAAGAACACTTCCATGATGTCTTTGGAAGGTATGTTCTTCATTGGAATCGCTTCTGGCCATCGAGTACATAGATCAATGAGTGTTACAATGTATCTATTACCTTTAGATGTTATATGGTTCAGAGGACCAACTATATCGACCGAGATCTTTTCAAACGGTCTACTAGCCAAATCAGTAACTTGCAATTCAGCTTGTGGGTGTTTACCCTTTTTGACAAGCTTTTGACAGATATGACACGATCTGCAATACTGTTTGGTATCGCTGCAAAACTTTGGCCAATAAAATTGAGTAAGTAACCTTGCTCTAGTTTTAGCATACGCCATGTGTCCTTCAAAGGGTATGTCATGAGCTAGATTCAATGCTTGTTTGCGGTTTTCTAACGGTAGCACTGTTTGTTCTATAGTGCTGGAACCTTTGGTGTAGTACCGTGTTAGAATTCCGTTCTTCAGAGCAAAGTACCATTGAGCATTCTTTGCTACTCTTGGCTTTTGGCCTACAAGTTTAAAATACTTTTGCAGAGATCGATCGGCTTTTTGAGATGTTATAAACTTCTCCCTAGTTGTCTCAGGAGATGTTACAACTTGACTTACTCGTTGTAAAGCCTCTGTCTGATTGATTCGATCTTGCATCTGTGCAGTAGATCTAGTTACTGCATTTACTACATTACAACGATCATTCTCATCACACATTGATGTTACATTCACACAATTACATGTATGTTCTGGCGTAGCCAGGTTGGTATTTGTACATTCATTTACAGGTGGTAATACATCATGAATGGTGATTGGTGATGAAGGTGAAATGGTAGGATTAATATTACAACTGACAGTTGATGTACTGCTGTCATGTGGTATGTCATTCACTTCAGGAAGGTTTCCAATGATAATATCGCAGCAAGGATTGGTTAATGCTGCGCATTTAACCTTTCCTGTAAGGAATGGTGTAGTTATATATGCCCATGCAAGTGGATATCTCTCTATGTTCCCTGAGAATGTCCTGCATGTGACATATTTACCACTATATTGTGATGGTAAAATATAATCTCTCTTTACACCAATGAGAGTACTCCCGCTATCACGTAAAACTGTGGCAGGTCTACCATTAACATACCCCTGGTGGATGTTTAGTTTACCTTTGGAGTTTACTACAGAATTGGCCTCCTCACTGGTAACAGGTATAGAATGGCCGCATGTTAACACGCCATCCTCATGAAATTGATCACAAATGGTACATTTTTCCTGATGGAACACCTCAATGGAATGTGCTGAGTTTACTGGGTGATCTTGTACACTTTCATCTTCTGACGAAGAACTGTCAAACATGGCTGCATTAGCCTTTTTGGTCATTGACTTGATTTTACAATCTTTACGCCAGTGACCATAAGCTTTACAAAGATAACATTTGGTAACTTTTCTGTAGTTCTTCCTTTCTTTATCTTGCTTAGAAATGTAATTCTGCAAGTACGTAGTGTACCCAGGGTGTTGGTCGCACATATCATTCTCATTGTGTTTATAATCGCAATATTTGCACTGATACAATTTCTCTGCAGCTTGTTTATAAGGTCTTTGTTTGGTATTTGACCCTGCCTGATATTTGCCATATGTAGCTGCTGCTACAAAGTCTGTGCTGGTCAGACTACTAGAGAAACATTGCTTATTGGCTGCAAAATAACCAGAGCCACGACTTTCAATCTGTTGAACACTTTCACACTGACATTCCAACAAAAATTTAGAAAAGGGGGTGGGAGAGATGCGATACTCTTATCTCTCAACATAAGATCAACTAATTTGTCATAAATTCCATTTACTTTGGCTGCTGACAGCCATTTAGAAAAGATATTCTGAATTTCTGAGATGTAATCAGATAACGTGTGTGTTGGCTTAGGAGACAACTTCTTAAACTGTTCTCTATAGCCTGACTCATCCAGTAGAAAATGTGACATAATTTTGGATTTAATGTACAGATAATCTTCTTTCAGGTCATTTGGGATCGACTCTATGACTTTAAGAGGTTCCCCAGAAAGACTTCTTACATATACTATCCCCCATTCAGGTTTTGGAATTTTGTAATGATCCATAACAAATTCAAAATTTTAGGTAAATGCTGCTATGCAATCACCTGTGTTGTAACTTCTGATCAGACCTTGGTACTTCTTATGAGGTTGATCTTTGTCTGTTTCTCTATTAACTTTATCTTTAGAAGATTCAGCTTTCAGCTGTTCAATTTTCAGTTGTGTTTCTTGCTCTTCTCTCTTACTTTGGGCTAAGATCTCAGCTTGCCTCACTGCAGCTTCTGATTGTGCTTGTTGAAGCTTTAAAGCAGCTTCTGATTGTGCCTGTTGAAGCTTTAACGCCCTTTCGGCCGCTCTCTCATCCCTCTCACTAATTTGATCTTGTTTCAAAAGATATTCTGCATATTTACTTTCACTCCATGCTCTCAATACCTCACCAGACATATTCAATTTTAAACCCATTTCAATGAAATCGTTTAAAGAAGACATGATGAATAATAGGTATGATGGAATGAATATAAACAAAATTACTTATGATGTTAGTAAGTTACAAAGATTTATAGCACAGTTAATGTCCAAAGCCAGACTAACGAAAGGATAAAGAGAGATGAAATAAATTTATACTCAAGTAATCCTTGGGTAATGTGCTGTTCAGTGGTGCTCGAAATCACACTGGAAAGTCTTTCGGGTTGACGCACAAAATTTTTTTTTGAAGTTCACCAGACTCAGGTAAAGTTGACCCAAAAAACCTGTACTTTTTAAACTAAACGAAATTAGAACGTTTGTAAATGTATGGTGTGTGTAATGTCACTGAAGTCTGTAAAGGTTTGTATGCTGTCAAGTATTATTGTTAGTCATTACCACAATCAACAACTTTCACGCTCACACTTACCCTACTCAATGACATTCAAGGGCACGGCCGCCATTTTGGATTTTAGGTACACAATTTGTTGAATTTAGTGATAAGTCTGAAGACGCCTCGGTTGGCTTCAAATAATATCTTCATACTTATAATTTAATTAAATCAACTCTATCTAATTGTTACTTTACCTTAATCTATGACTTGCGCACTTCTATCGGCATGTTCACATTCGCTTCAAACTCAAACAAAAAAAATTTACAAGTTCGCATTTGGTTCAAAACCCGGACGAAAGCCACCACGTTCGCACTTGTCAGAGTCTTGCGTAGAGCAAGATAAGTGGCTCGTTTTCTGGCAAGTGTGAAGCAATATCAAACTATCAAATCACACGAAGTGAATATCCGAAAGTATTATTCACAAGCTTTATTTACGCGCTGCATTTATTATCGCACAAACATCGCGCAATGACAATCCATAGCAATCATTACGGCACGAACAATATCACTACAATACATAATAATACATGCAAGCAATAAACATCTCACTTACAAGTCAAACTTTTCAAGCGTTCGAACCAGTCTCCCTCTGTCGTACAGGCTAGCTCTCAATGCAGATTCAAACACTCCTCGCATACCCATGCGACCTGTCCATTCAAACATCTAAACCCGTCTGCCAGTTCTGGCGTTCTACACGCTACACGCCAGTCGGCGCTCACGTCAGCTACTGTGACCCCTGCAAGGTTCACGGGGTGTACTGCTGACCAGCGGTCGTTTAAGCTTCGCTCAATTGCTGTGCTTGGCTGCTTATCCGGGCGTCGTCGAAGACGCCGCGTTCTCTCTGCAGTGTTTAACATCACTCAGGGTTGCGTGTTGTTATGTTGTCTGGCGTTGGTACAGACAACGCGTCGCAACCTCGGATGTGAGACCTTGACTGACAGCTTGACCATGCATGATGTAGGGGTACTGATGATGAAAGATCAGCTGCCTTTCGGGTATGGTGTGGTGAGAGGGATAGCCAACACAGAACCTGCGATATAATGATAATGACAGTAAGACAATACATTAAAGGATGTTATATACTGTCAATACTGCTATAAATCTAGTACATCTGTTACATTTCTATTCCATATCATTGTCACATATTTTTAAACTGATAACTCATAGAATTAAAATGTAAGAAGACTATAATCGTCACTAGTAAGAAAGAAATATCACAGTGTAATATTAAGTTAAATATAAGAATGCTCTTAAACGAATGAACCTGTACAACTGTCCCACAGCAGTCATAACATCTGATGGAAGATGCTTTGTAGAGATAAGAACTAGAATCGCTATGGCGATGATAGAATTCTGCAAAATGGATAATATACTGACAAATAAAAAGATGTCAATTGCAATCAGAAAAAGAGTGTTGAAGAACCTGCACTTTTGTATTGAAGTGAGACGTGGATAAATAGTAGTTAAAAATTTAGTTGCATATCTTTTGCAGGACGTTGCGGTCAACCCCTAGTTGAAAACCATCTAATGTCAGTGGAAATTTGGTTTCTGAGAAAAATGCAAAGAATGTCATGGACAGACAGAAAAACTAAATAGCAATCCCTACAAGAACCAGATGAAAACCGTAAACTGATAAAAGAAATTAGTGTCAATTTTTTTGGACACGTTATGAGAAGAATTAAACTAGAGAACTTGATAACAACTAGCAATATTGAGGGGGGAAGACATGGGAAGACAGAGAAATAAATATATGGATGGCTTAGCCACGTGGCAAGAACACAGATTTGATACACGACTCTGAAGATCGTATAAGATAGTCAAACATCACCGCGCACGCTTGTCAGCATGGCACATGATGATGACAACTGATGCAGGCTCATTTGGGTACTTACTTAACATATTTTCAGAAATAGTCCAAGCGGACGGCTTAGCACTGATCATCATCATCAAGTGCCGTGCCGGCTGTCGTAGGCGTTCATGGCTCTCCACAGATCTCGGTCTTTGGTGTTCTGGATCAACTCTGTTGATGATATTCCTCCATGCCACCGTCTCAATCCGTCCAGCATCATTTCTCTTGGTCTGCCTCTGCCTCTCTTCCCCTCGATCTTTCCAGTTGTCACGATGTTCTCCAATGCCTCTCTTCTCATCACATGACCAAAGTAAGCTGTTTGTCTCTTCCTTATTGTTGTATATAGTGTTCTAGTTTCATTAGCCTGTTTCAGGCAATCGTTGTTAGTTACTCTGGCAGTCCAAAGAATTCACAACATTCGTCTTAAGAACCACATCTCTGTTGCTTCTAAGTTCTTCCTAATTTGTTCATTTACATTCCAAGATTCGCTGCCATACAGAAAAACTGGATCTATATAGCATTTCAGCACTCTCTTTCTTACATTCATTGATAGCGACTTATTGCATAAGATACTCTTCATTTTCTGAAATGCGGCTTTTGCCCGCCCTATTCTGCTCTTAATCTCTGTTGTGTATCTGATGTTATAAGTGCCCCTGGGTATTTAAAATTATCCACTTGGTTGAGAATTTCCCCTTCTATTTCTATGTCACATTTTGGTGTCCCCATTTTCTTTGATATCACCATTGTTACTGTTTTCT
Organism: Cepaea nemoralis; assembly: GCA_014155875.1. Lineage (NCBI taxonomy): Eukaryota > Metazoa > Mollusca > Gastropoda > Stylommatophora > Helicidae > Cepaea > Cepaea nemoralis. The sequence continues at coordinate 119,356 of JACEFZ010022473.1, read as the reverse complement.
TGATATTCAAGGAGAGTCCTTTCTGTGCACTCTCTGATACTACAATGTCCAATAATTGTTGTAGGTCTGTTGCATTATCCGCCACCAATACTGTGTCATCTGCATAGCGTATATTGTTTATATTATATCCTCCGATTAGTATTCCTGGCTTCTCTTTGATCTCTCTCATTATTACTTCGCTATATAGGGAGAAGAGATCGGGTGACAAGACACACCCCTGTCGTACTCCTAGCTTTATCTGTTCGTAACTACCCTCTTTATTTCCCATTTTAATTGCTGCTACTTGGTTCCAGTATATATTCTTTATTATTCTTAAATCTTTCCCATCAATGTTGATATCTTCCAACATTTTAATCAGCTCATCATGTTTTACTTTATCAAATGCCTTAGTATAATCTATGAAGCATAAATATATGTCCCTCTGTTTCTCCATTGACCTTTCTATTAGTGTTCGTAATATATATATATTGCATTGTTTGTATCCTTTCCTTCCATAAAACCATACTGTTCTTCACTAATTTCCATTTTTATTTCCTTTCTTATTCTTCTCATTATAATTCTGAGTAGAAGCTTAGTGACATGGTTTATGAGGTTAATTGTACGAAAATCTTCACATTCAATTTCTCCTGGTCTCTTTGGTATTGCTATAAATACAGATTTTAGCATATCGCTCGGTAAATATCCACTGTTGTAAATATCATTCAGCATTTTGGTTAATATATCTACCCCAAATTCTCCCAATACTTCTAATTCTTCTACTGTGATTTCATCTGGCCCAGCTGTTTTTCCTTTCTTCATATGTTTCATAGCGTCAGCAACTTTTTCTTTTAGAATAGGTGAGCCTTCTAAGTTACTTTCTTCTGTTAATTCTTCCCTTTCTCCATTATATAATTCTCTTATATACTTATTCCACCTCTTCATTATAGCACCTTCCTCCAATAATATCTTTCCTGTTTTTGATTTCAAACACCCTGTATTTATTCTTATTTTTCTTCCTGTGAGCTCACTGATTTGTCTGTGCATACTTTTTGATCTTTAATGGAATTTAATTCAATTTTTTTGCATTGCTCGTTTAACCAACTTTCTTTTGTCTTCACACATTTATCTCTTATTTCTTTATTTATCTTAGCATACTCTTGTTTGTCATTTTTATTCTGTTTCCTTTTGTCCATCAGCATTAAGATTTCTTCATTCATCCATTTTTTCTTAGCTTTTTGGCTTCCCTCCGGTAATATTTCTTTGCTAGTTTGATGAATGGAGTGCCTTAATATTTCCCATTGTTCATTTATACTCTGTATTTTAGCTATTGCATTATACCTATTTTTCACAGTCACTCTGTATTGTTCTTGAATTTCTTTATCTACTTTCAGAACCTCTTTATTAAGTCTCAAGTTCTTAACCATTTTTTCCCTCTCTTTAATCTTACTTTTATTTGTCCACATAGTGGTACATGATCACTATTACCGTCAGCACCAGGCATTGTCTTGACATTAATTAATGCATTTCTAAATCTTTTATTAATAAGTATGTAGTCAATTTGGTTGCGTATTTTCATATCAGGGCTTTTCCATGTGTATAGTCGTCTTTTATGGTGTTTAAACCATGTGTTTCCAATTATCATATAATTAATATTTGCCCATTCTATTAGTTTCTCTCCTCATTCATTCCTTGTACCTAAACCGTAATTACCCACTATATCCTCTATTTTTCCCTTTCCTACTTTTGCATTAAAATCTCCCAGTATTATTTTTATTTCTTGTGATCCAATTTGAGCTATTGCCATTTCTATTTCATCGTAAAAGTGTTGTATTTCTTCATCACTACAGCTTGTTGTTGGTGCATATACTTGTATAATATTTATATCTATTGGTTTGCCTTTGATTTTGACCATTATAACTCTATCTGAAATACACCAGTATTCATTTATAGATTTGGCTGTTTTTTCATCAAATATTATTCCTACACCTTTGTCATGTGTGTCCCCTCCAGAATAAATTATAGTGTGTTTGTCGGTTATAATTTTGCCAGATCCCTTCCATCTCATCTCACTTATGCCTAGTATATTCATTTTCATGTTTTCCATTTCTTTTAGAACATTGTTTAACTTTCCTAGCTCATTTAATGTCCAACATTCCATGTTCCTACTCTAAATTTATTTAGTTTAGTTATAGTTTTAGTTTTGCCATCAGTAGCTGGATGACGGTCTGGTGTCACCTGTGGCTCATGACTGTCCCTACCGGACGAGGATGTCCTAAGACAGCCATTAACGTCGTTCACTATTTCTGAAATGTGTGTCGCCATGAAATCTTGGGAAAATAATGTGGTGGTTTCCCCTTGCCTTCCACATTCACATGGTGGTCTTATACCCCTGCCTTTGACAGCCATTTCCGTCTGTCAGGTCAAGTGAGTGCCCGGCTATGCTCAGCTGCAGAGTTGTCCACTTATTCCGGTGGATACTCGGTCACCAGCGCTGTGGTAGCCACACCGTGGTGTGTTTCCATCCTCTACCACGTGGAGGTGCAGTTGGCATTTTGTCTTCCTAAAGCTATGGTCTATGACCAGAACTCTCCAGTACTTTTAGAGGACTGATATGAACGTATATTAAATACCGCTATTTTGGTTGTTTATCCAAATACACAGTCAGTTTGAGAAGAGCGTTGGCAAGAGCCCAGATAGATCGCATGCTCCTCTGTCAGGAGGCCTGGCACTGCATTTAATGAATCACCAAAACATGAGAACTAGAATCGTTAAGCCGCACTAAAACAAGCGAGATTTCTGCATTGAGCAAGTTCTAATTAGTTTATACTTCTACAATATATGAAAATAGGTGAAAGTATCGCCATTGCGAAAACAAGTGAGACGAATGTTGAAAAGATGAAATTATAATTGTTGACCACACGCACATTCTCAAACTATATGTTGGTTTCACGTCTCTGGCACCTAAACTTGGACAACGACAACAATAGTCCACCATGAAAACCAATTCATGTTGCAGCCGCCAGTTTAAGATTGTAGAGTATCAAGAGTAACTGACACCGGTAAAAAGATATGCATTTCTTTCTGCATCGTTGAACATCGAAAGAGCGTCGTTGCACTCCGCATGTTTTATTCGAAGTTGCCATAATTGCGCCATATCCAAACATCCGTCTAAAGAACTAAATTGTTGGGACTATTTGTCTGTCGTCTTCAACTATTAATCATCATCATCATCATCATCATCATCATCATCATCATCATCCTCATCATCATCATCATCATCATCATCATCATCATCATCATCATCATCATCATCATCATCCAGTGCCTTCCGGCTGGTGTGGGCAACCATGCTTCTCTACAAATTACGATCTCCGACTTCATAGATCAATTCGTTTGTTGACTCCCTTCCGTGTCATGACACAAGACTATCAATCAGAGCATGATTATCTTGGAAAAATACAGCGGTGGTTTCACCTGACGTTGTGCCTAATTGTGTATCATCTACTCCACTAGTCTTTGTCTAAAGAGACAGACCCTGCAAGGCAGCAGGGGTGAGAGGTTATATACAGCGACTCTTACCCGCCGATGGCCACGTCATAAATGGATGTTCGTCCATCAAGAATGATGATGACCATTCATTGCATCCAAGTTTGTCCGTCAGGAATGATGAAGACAATAGGATGAAGAATTTCTTGCCCGATAAATGTGTTTATAGTGAGGAAGAGCTGCGCAACTTCATCGGCCTCACTCTCTCGCCTGCATCCACGTCATAAATAGTATTTAATCATTGTAATAGAGTGCAGTAATAATGTTATGTAGTTGGTACGGAGCTACGCCGATAATGTCATAAGCGAGTGAACGCCTGCAGTGTCACGAGGGATCTACTGCGCACACACTTCTACAAAATGTGTTGGCCACATCACATTACAGATCCATAGCAGGTTCTTGCTTCAATAAACGTTATTATGCTTGTATGTTTGTTTTTAAATACTGTTCTATGCATGTGAAGCATCGATACTGTTCTATGCATGTGAAGCATTGATACTGTTCTATGCATGTAAAGCATTGATACTGTTCTATGCATGTGAAGCACTGTCACCGCCTCACCTTTAGAGATATTAATTAAAGGGCTGCAACTCCCGCTCAAGGGATAGAAGTGAGTCACTCGAGGCCCGAGTAATCTAGAGCCTTCTCGAAGGACTGGTCATTGAGTCCATGGTTCCGTGGACACTGATGTGGCCCGCCTATTGCGGGGTCCACGAGGAACTCGGACAGAGTTACCGCCCGTGTCGGAATGGGACACGTGTGGACCGGCAGACGGACTTCAGAGAGACAACAGGGCCTGCCTTAGAGGGACTCAATAGATATCAATAGATATATAGACATAGGCTAGATAGTTGGCTAGACTGTTGTATGATAACTATGTGTTTGATGTTAACTATCTGTGATATGTAATACAGCGCGGGATTGTTACCCACTGCGCCAACGCACTGTATATTGAAATACAATAAATGTTCGATACCATATTGAACGGAGTTATTGTTGCCTGTGTGAACCCGAGCTCAGGTACCTAGATATGAGCAAGACGATGACAGGCTTTTTGGGGGCTAGTTTTCCGGTTTTGGCATAAAATCTAATGTTACAGAGCTATTGATTGCCATGTAAAATTACTGAATTAATTATATCAAATTGATTTTGTACCACAAATTGTTAACGTTACAAGTTTAAAATATTAGTAGCTATCTAGCGATAAAATAGAATTAATCTGAGTCCCTCAGCAGTGTCTCAGCAGTGCCTCAGCAGTGTGTCTCTCATTATTGTGATTACGATACACTATTTTTGACATGACTGTGACATTTTTTGACTGTTACTAATGTTTTCTCACTCTACGAGCAGATTGTTCCGCGAATAGTGGCGCGTGCAACCTATGTAACCTTTCCAACAGTGGCGAGAGTACAAGACAACATCGGCGAGTTCTGGGATTAAAAGCTAAGTTTCATATCATACCCATTGCAACTCTAAGCTGTACTTCTCACCATCCATCAATGTATCATTTTGCTTTGCATTGATTTGGTTGTATATTCATGACCTTGTAACCAACATAACCTTGCATTTGGATTTACACATTTAATAATTAAGGGAGATAACTAAATTTTCTACTCCCCAACATTTTTTTCTAAGGGATTTAACTTTATAAACAGTACCAACAAGTAAAACACAAGATGTCTAGCTTAGATAAATGCATTGAGCAAGGTATCAAGTTAGGTTATAAAGAAGAGAAACTGTCAGAATGGGCACAGAAAACGCACGCAGAAAACATTGCCCGTGAAGAAAGAGCGATAGAACGAGAAGAAAAACAAAGGCAGATGCAACTACAGGCAGAAGAGAAAAAGATGCAAATGCAAATTGAAGAGAAGAAAATGCAATTGCAGGCTCAGGAGAAACAGATGGAGCTTGAGGCGGCGGCCAAACAAGCCCAATTGAATGCCGATACACAAATAAAACTAAAACAGATGGAGATTGAGTCCAACGTAGAAATATCTGTGAATAAACTAAAAAGCAAAGAGGAAGAACAAAAATATAACAAGTATAAAGGCCTCGTGAAGGCATTCTGCTCAGGAGATTCCATCAGCGCCTACTTGGAAAATTTTCAGTGTCTAATGTCCTACCATAAGATCATAAAATCAGATTGGGCATTAATTTTAATGAGAAACTTAGCTCTGGAACCTTTAAAAGTAATAGAAACAGTGCCACAGGAAATGCGAAAAGACTATGACTATTTAAAGCAACGCATTCTCCAACATTTTTCTTTAGATACTGCAGGTTACCAACAACAATTTGCCAAATTATCTCCACAACCAAACCAAACCTTTATAGATTATGTCAGTACAGTCCAAGACGTGTGTACAAAGTGGATTAACTCGGCTAAAACTAACAACAGCCATGACAAACTTAAAGAGCTCATCATTATAGACAAAATAGTTAGTACCATCCCTACACCTTTTGCTAAGTTCTTAAAACAAATGGACTGTAAAAGTATTCAGGAAATCGAATCCAAGGGGAATGCATTTTTCACAGCAAATAGAGACATTTTTCATCTAAACATAAGTCAAAATGATACAGCAGCAGCAGTAGTGAACACCAAATACTCGAAACAAACAGAGAGTAAATTTAAACTGCGCTCAAATGTCAGTAAACTAGTCAAATGCCAATATTGCAGTTTGAATCACGACCAATACGCGATGTGCGATAAATCGCCTAACTATCCTCACCACCTCAAAATGATGGTGGAGAAGCAGAAGACTAAGCGCAATGCTTACCAGAGAGCGGTCAAATGTTTTTTTTGCCGGAGCTTTGGCCACTATAGTCGCTTCTGTGATGGCCGAAAGTTATTGAAACAGGCCAATGCTGCACTAGTGGAAACGTCGTCAGACGAAGAGATTGAATCACTGAATGATTGTGATAATCAAAACGACAATGTAAGTGAGCTTGGAAATGCTGTACAAATTATTGACACCATTACAGACAGTAAGTGTAACACCTGTACGAAGTTCCAACTTGACACAACATTACTATGTGGCCACACTATCCCTATTTCAAATGAAACAGCAAACGCTGCTTTGTCATCTACAGGCAAGCTAGTTTTTTCAATAGGGTTTGTAAATAACAAAAAGTGCACATTAATTCTGGATTCCGGCGCAACGCTCTGTGGGATTAAGAAAACATTAATAGACACTAAAGACTACACAGACAAACATGTGACTTGTCGCACATTCTCAGGCACTATAGAGAAATACCCCCTTGCTCTTATCGAAATTCGAACACCGTTCATATCAGGACGAGTATTGTGCGCTGTCCTGGAAAATCCAGTCGCTGATATTATACTTGGGAACCTGCCCAACATACAACCGTGCTCTGAAAAGGACATCAGAGATTGGGAGCATAAAAACGGTATCCACCACCCAAACAGCGATGCTACAGAGAAACACCATTCATGCTTGTCTCAATCTGCCAAAAGACCAAGGGAGACAACCACTGAGGTAATTCAGAAAGAATTCACCGAGGTGTACAATGCAGGGGCGGTCGAATCCGTCAGTGATACGACCAAATTAAAACCTCGAATTGAGGATGCTACCGATCTACCAAGTACCAAGCCTGTAGATGTGCAACAAAACACACAACACACAAATGCAATAACACGACAGACAACCCATAAACCCAACACCGACCAACTGCAGGAATCACTAGAAATAATAGCACCAAACTCAACCAACACTAATTTTGGAAATGAACAGAAAGCAGATCTTACACTGTCACCATACTTTAAGTTAGTAGGACTTAAACCAAAATTAACTAAGAACGCATCGTGGACATTTAGGCTACAGAACAATATCTTAACGAGATTATACACAACAAAACAAACCACGATACAGCAAGTAGTGTTACCACAAGCACATCGAGACAAAGTCCTAAAGATAGCCCATGACTCACCTTTTGGAGGTCATATGGGGTACGAAAAGACCAGGGCTAGGGTCCTGACCCAGTTTTATTGGCCAAAGTTTTGCCAAGATATAAAAACCTTTTGTAGATCTTGTGATATATGTCAAAAACTGGTGAAAAAGGGGAAAAACCCTACAGCAGAAGTCCAATCAACGACAACTGCCTCGAGGCCTTTCCAAGTCGTGGCAGTTGACCTAGTAGGCCCGTTGAATCACATTTCAAATAAAGGGAATAGATATATTTTTACTCTTGTGGATGTATGTACGAGATGGCCATAAATGCTTCCATTAAGATCTATCTCCTCTAAGGATGTGACGGACATATTATTAAATATTTTCTCCCGTTTTGGCTTCCCGGAGAAAATAATTTCTGATAGAGGAACCCAGTTCATATCGAATGCCACCCAATCAGTAACTAAGTTACTAGGCATCAAGCAATGTTTCACCAGTCCCTATCGACCGGCCGCAAATGGTATCTGCGAGAAACTAAATGGGGACCTGAAACATATGCTAGCTAAAGTGACAGCTGAAAATCCAGCCGATTGGGACATACTTCTCCCAACGGTGCTGTTCGCATATAGAGAAGTCCCGCAATCAAGTACAGGGTTCTCTCCCTTCGAATTGATGTATGGAGCGAACCCAAGAGGACCTCTCACTATTTATAAAGAGATCATATCACAACCTGTAGATATCCAACTACCCATTTCTACCTATGATTTAGTCACTGACACCAGAGACAAAATCATACGTTCCTGTGTATTGGCCAGAACATCACTACAGGAGAAAGATTTTAAATACAGGCAGTACGCCAACAGAGGTGCAAAAACAATTGTACTAAATCCAGGTCAGGATATTTTACTACTGCTACCTGACAAAAGAGATTTACTATCAACCTCTTGGCAGGGACCTTTTAAGATTATTAGAAGAATTTCGGAAGTTGATTACGAAATCTCTTTAAATGGAAAGTTGAAAATATTCCATGTAAATATGTTGAAACCATACTATGCTAGACAGGACATTGAGACAAGTGAACAGACGCACCTAACTGGTGACAGAGACGAAACGACAATTTCCCAACGGAATGACACCTCGACAAATGAAGCATCGTTAACGACACACTCTTACGACGACAAAAACGACGAAGACATATGGACATTACCGACAATCTGTGATATCGACAACGACGACAAATTTGACGACATATTGACAACAATTGATCTCAACGACGACGACAATGACATTGAGGACGATTTACAAACAGTAGCATCTGTGATAAATCAGACAGACGTAGACAATACTGAAATCCCGGTACCAATTATGACTGACGACGGGAGTATAAATGACATACATATCTCTGACACTTTGACACAACAACAGCGACAAGACATTTTGACTCTCCTTGACGAGTATAAATCTATCATTTCTAACAAACCTGGACGCACTGATAAAATAACACATTCAATTATGCTGACAGATCTGACACCGGTCAAATGTAGACCATATTCTATTCCTCTCCATTACAGAGCAAATTTAGACAAAGAAATTGTAGATTTAGAGAAAAATGGAATAATTCAAAAATCGATGTCTCAATATTCTTCACCGATTGTCCTGGTGAAAAAGAAGGACCAGACAATCCGTTTGTGCATCGACTATAGAGTATTAAACACAAGAACCACAACGGATGCAGAGCCAATGAACAGTTGTGAAGATCTCATTTTAAATATGGCTCAATCATCCTTATTTTCCAAGACCGATTTAGCGAAAGGATATTGGCAAGTGCCCCTACACCCTTCTTCTAGACATATAATAGCATTCGCAACACCCCTCGGTTTGTACGAATGGCTATATCTTCCATTTGGCCTCAAGAACGCACCGGCCACATTTGTTAGATTAACAAGATTGTTATTACACGGAATTAAAGATGTGGTAGCCTATATTGATGATATATGCATCCATTCTTCTAATATGACTTCTCACTTACTTACCCTCAAACAAGTCTTCAACCAAATCTCTCTTTTTGGACTTACTATCAAACCTTCCAAGGTTGAATTAGGCTATACACAAATAGAATTTCTGAAGGCAAATTGTTGACAGATGATAAAATTGTTTCCAAGATTCTTAATCTAGAAGTGCCTACCACAAAGAAACAAATTAGAAGTTTACTAGGTCTTATTAACTATTATTCTAAATTTATTCCACATTGGGCAGAACTTACCTCAGTCTTTTCTGATATGTTAACTAAAGATCATCCATCGAAAATTTGTAAAAGTACCAGCTTAGACGATGCAATGTGTAGATTGAAACATATTTTTTCTAATCCACCAGTCTTACGATTACCCAACACAAATTTACCCTTTATTTTGACCACAGATGCGAGTGCTATCGCAATAGGAGGATGTTTAATGCAGGAAGTGGATGGAGTGAGACACCCGATTCTCTACGTAAGCCGCAAACTAAAGAAGGCAGAGACCCGGTATGCTACAGTGGAATTGGAGGCTTTAAGCCTACTGTTTTGTATATTGAGATTATCTAAGTTCCTCTTGGGTAGTCACTTTGTCGTCCTTACTGACAATTCGCCATTGTTGGTCCTTAACCAAGGGTCACCTAAAAACCATCGTTTAAAAAGATGGTGTCTTCTTCTTCAAGATTTCGACTTCGAAATCCGCCATATCAAAGGCTCAGACAACATTATGGCTGACCTATTATCACGGCAAACGAATGCGCCAGTAGAATGACTCTTAGCACATCGACCATTCGCCATACTAGAAACTGTGATACTTTTATTCTGTGGCATATAACAGTGTAACTCTACACCTGCTAGAGAACTCTCAGTGAATAGGTTACTCACGACACCCACGAACATAATACTTTAAGAGCTATACTTTAAGAGCTATACTATCAAGTGCCCAAGCTCTAGAACGATCCCAGCAAGAAACGTTAACTGTGTTTCAACCAATAATATCAACCAGTGAAATGACTCTGTATACTGTAAGAACACTTTATACGGGACATTGAGAACAATCCATACTTGCTGTTGCTACAAAACCTTGCAAACAGCCGAAACAGAACGACGTCGACTACAACACTCAAGAGACAGCCATACTAACTTTAACATTCATGGCATAACACGCTAACAACAGGAGGACAACGCTCACATCATCGTTGGATTTAGTTACTTAATTAATTAATTACTTTAGTATTAAATATGTATTATATTCGCATTAATGATGTATATAAAATGTGTTAACCTGTAATTTGTACATATTCTACTATAATATTACAGGCGGTTCCATTCATAGGCTAAAGAACCGTCCTATACAATTGTCTCTGTGTAAATTATAACCCATTTTTGAGTCATCGTACAAAAAGTACGTATTTTCTTAAAGGGCAAATATCGCCTAGTCCATTTTTTCTAAGGGCAATAACACTTACCTCAACTTTAATTATATATTTTAACCAAATACTATTTGGAATGAAAGGTGAGTGAATGACTGCGTGAATGGATTAAATGAGAGAACGATATACTGAGCGGACAAATTGTACGCAAAACGTATTTATTTTAATTTGTCTGCGTCTTTCATGTAAAATTGCATGACTTGTCTAAATTGTTGATACATGTTTAGTAATTAGTGTAATGTACTCAGTTTAGTAGTTAGTTTAAGATACTTAGTTTAGGAGTTAGGATATATCTAAGCACCACTACTTGGAATGCCTGATCATGTATTGCACACAGTGGAGTAATTCATGATTGAGGTTATCCCAACTCGTGACGCTTGGACATAAGCCACACATTCAGCATACACTTTACACAAACCTTAAAACTCAACACTATCAATTTAAAATACAGTCACTTTATTAGAAACAGCAACTTATTAGTCAACACACTAACAAGCCAACAGGGACACATGTAGTCTGAGGGGATAAAATAACAACGTAACTACATATTTAGCATTATACAACATACGAGAGTAAAAGTGTATTGAAATGCACACACAAATCAAGATTTGAAGGTGTACTTAATTAGCCAGGACTTCGGTCTTGTTAATCCTCTATAATACAGAGATTAATTGTCTTGGTATCAGTGGGGTACTATGAGAAGGACGGGTTGTAAATACAACTACTAAAACGTCACGTAACTTCGGTCAGATAAGCATTTTTAAGGACACAGGAGAGAGAGTGATCTCTTCACCAAATCAGAGAAGTGGTGTATGGGAGAATACATGAGTTTTGATGCCAGTATGTAGGTTACCAGGTTACTGTCCACCAAACTACAAACACCAACTTTATGTGATTCGGTGACAGAATTAGAACAGATCTAATTACCCTATAACAAACCATCATATCAGGGGAGAGGGGGGAATCCTGTCACCGCCTCACCTTTAGAGATATTAATTAAAGGGCTGCAACTCCCGCCCAAGGGATAGAAGTGAGTCACTCGAGGCCCGAGTAATCTAGAGCCTTCTCGAAGGACTGGTCATTGAGTCCATGGTTCCGTGGACACTGATGTGGCCCGCCTATTGCGGGGTCCACGAGGAACTCGGACAGAGTTACCGCCCGTGTCGGAATGGGACACGTGTGGACCGGCAGAGGACAGACGGACTTCAGAGAGACAACAGGGCCTGCCTTAGAGGGACTCAATAGATATCAATAGATATATAGACATAGGCTAGATAGTTTGCTAGACTGTTTTATGATAACTATGTGTTTGATGTTAACTATCTGTGATATGTAATACAGCGCGGGATTGTTACCCACTGCGCCAACGCACTGTATATTGAAATACAATAAATGTTCGATACCATATTGAACGGAGTTATTGTTGCCTGTGTGAACCCGAGCTCAGGTACCTAGATATGAGCAAGACGATGACAAGCACCGATACTGTTCTATGCATGTGAAGCATTGACAATATACAGACAAGCTAAGAAAACTCTACTGGCAGCTGTATTGTGATTTTTTAGGTGAATGCAACGAATGCCATGAACGGACGGATGAATTGATAAAGACAGTTCTTCATGAAACAAACAAAAACCGGTTAAATGATTAAATAAATTAGACATACAAAGTTTAGTTTTTTTGTGCAGGCTATGAGGAGAAATGACCGTGGCAACTTAGATGATCTAGAAGTAGATGGAAAACGACAAATTACATGGGAAAATACGTGTAAATAAATTTAGAAACACACACCTGAAGGAATTAATTTACATTACAATCTATCATTATAATTGCCATCTAAAAATAGTTACTGAGAAGCAGGTCGTATATCACATGATCTTTGTCTTGTAGCACACGGTATGCAGGCTGTGACTGGCTCTGTGTTGTTATCTGTAGACTATTGTCAGTATGTCGCTTGATTGTTATCTCACATCTCACAACTAGGCTCATGATTTAACTCCTTACATCCGAGTTAATTATTACATGAATCAATTAATCTCCTTCAGCTGCTGCCAATTATCACTCAATGGGGCATAGGTTTGCAACTAAATGGCGCTAATTTGTGCTAGCTGTTGCCAACTCATGTAGTTTCCTTCATATCTGACCAATAGTTATTATCTCTGTTCATAATTCTCTTCTCCTTCTCTTTTCTTTTGTCCTGCGGGTTTCTGAGAAATGCATTTCTATTTACATTGTTTTCAAATCTTCCTAATGAATGTATTATCCAGCACCAGGGACTTTTCCTCACCTCTTGATTATAAATCCACTGTGTCTTCTTTATTTAGATGTCTTCTTGTGATCCAGACAGTTGTAATTCTCATCATCTCATTTCATCATCTCAACGTGTTCTTCGTGTGCCTTGCGGTGTCGAAGTGAAGCATAAACAGCAAGAGAGTGGCCGTTTATGGGCTTCATGTATCGAGATTACCATGGGCTCTGTTATTCCCTCCGTCCATTGTTTACGTGGTCGGCCTCTTCCTCTGCTTCCCTCTGGTCTGTACATCATTGCTTGTTGTGGTATACTGTTAGTTGGTTACCCACTTGCATGGCCAAACCATTTGACCTGCTGAGTTCTAATAAAATCTAGTGTAGCTATAAACACCCCCCCCCCCCTCCCCACTTTAGTCCTGATTTCTTCATTTCTGATCTTAGGCTATCTCTTCTTGATACACTGAGTATTCTTCTCAGGAATTTCATTTCTGTTTTTGTGTTATTTTAACGTGTAAATCGTATGATTGATTGGTTCTGGATGTTCTCTCGTTGTTTGAATTTAATGTTAAAAACTAACGGTGAAATATTTCTACAAATACCAAATCTGGTAATGAAGGGGACATTTAGAATGTATCTTCTTATACGTCTTAAATATGTCTTGACAATATCTGTCCACAGGCGTCTGTAGCTTATGCTGTCACTCATTTATGATACCGATGTTCTTAAATGTGATGATGTCAAGCTGTCTTGCATCTTCTCACTTGGTCACGTCATGTCCCTCCTACTCTCCAGCTATCACGTTCTCACATTATGCACCAGTGTTCCCCCGTCTCATGACGTGCCCTTAGTATGTATAACTAGGACTTATCTTCATTCCAATACCAAAATAGGGCAACCTGAAATTCTGCACAAACCATAGAACTGTTTCCCTGATCAGTCATGCAAGTAAAATTCTACTAAAAATCAAAATGGGAAGACTTCGTAAGAAAATGGAAGAAGAAATTAACGTGGTTCAAGCTGGATTTAGACAGGGAAGAGGAACAAGAAATCACATTCTCAATATGCGGTTTATAATAGAGAAGTGCAGAACATTTAATGTAAACCTATTCTCATGTTTTGTGGATTATTCAAAGGCATTTGATTGTGTACAACAGAATGCTCTATCTAGACCAACAAGCAGCGGTTAGAATAGATGGCGAGATATCAGATTGGTTTGACAACAAGCAAGGAGTCCGTCATGGATGTGTGCTGTCCCCCTATTTCTTTAACCTGTACGCCGAAAATATAATGAGAAATGTAAGAGATGATATAAATAGGGAGCTACATGATGCCCTAAATATCGGTGGTCATGACATACCAGAGATTCGGTTTGCTGATGATACAGTATTGCTATCCACAACACAGAATGGTATAGAATACCTAATAGCCTCAACCCAACTGAATAGTGAAAATCACAACGTATATCTTAACATAGCAAAAGCAAAGATAATGCATAAAGATAAAAATCTATGGATAATGAAATATATATTAATGAGGACAAATTGGAGTTGGTGGAACATTTTGAATATCTGGGGTCATTGATCACCAACAACGGTGACACAATGAAAGAAATTAAACGACGACTATCAATTGCTCTTCAAAGACTAAAATAACTGAATAAATTATGGAATGGGACAAACAGAACTACAAAAATTATATTTTTAAGAGCATGCATCTTTCTCATCGCAACATACGCCTGTGAGACCTGGGCACTTACTAAACAAGCTGAACATCGCATAAATACCTTTGAATATAAATGTTATAGACGAGTTCTATGATTATCTTGGGTAAAGCAAAGAACAAATGCATCCATACTTCAAGAGCTGAATATTGAAGAAGATTCGCTATTAAAACAATAAAACAAAGAAAATTGAAATATTTTGGTCACTTGAAACGTCACGAAAGTTTGTAGAGAATAGTAATGGAGGGGTCTATGCCTGGGAAAGGAAGAAGAGGAAGGCCAAAGAGAAGATGGGTGCAGGATGTGGCGGATCATCTCCAGGTGGGTGTATTGGACGCGGAACATCTTGCTTATGGTCGAGAGGTTTTCCGGAAGGTTGTTATGGGAGCGTGGTTCTGCAAAGGACCTGCTACTTTATGAATGAATGAGGACTCAATGTAAAATGTCACTAACTTGAAATATTCTGGCATAAAAATCACGACCACAGGGACTGTTCAAAATAAACAGAAGATCATTGGCTTAAGGAATTCATTGGTATATACTGCATACTGTTAAGAATATATGACACAAAACCAGCAACGAAATTAAAGAACAATTCTTTTTGTAAGAAATGCATCTTTCAAAGGGCAATATACGGATGCGAGTCACAAGACCATTCCGCACTCACTAATGAAGCAAATGTTTTTAAACCGACATTTTTCAGAATATTCTTAAAATGGCAGTGGAAAAGATGGAGATAATTACTCACATTCTATAAAATGTGAACATCGAAGAAAACTTCCTCACAAACTGCATCGTATATCGGAAGCTGAAATACGTTGACCGTATCAACGTCACGGTGACGTAGGAAAAACATCAAAGTAAGGCAGGGTTCCTGGAAGTAAAGGAAGGGGTGGACCAACGGGAAGATGGGCGGACACAGGACACAACAGACGCCATGGACACGAGGGGGCATGAAGCAGGAGAAATGATCAGGGATAGAGAAACTGGGCAGTTATTTTATTTTTCTATTGCTGACTTTGAACTCAAGCGTAGTCCATACACACTATTTCTAGTAGCATCATCATTACCATCATCATCAAGTGCCCTGTTAGCTGCCGTAGGCGTTCATGGCTCTCCACAGATCTCGATCATTGGTGTTCTGAATCAATTCTGCTGCTGATATTCCTCCATGCCACCGTCTTAATCCATCCAGCATCATTTCTCTTCGCTGCTTCTGCCCTTCTTCCACTCGATCTTTCTAGCTGTCATAATGTTATCAAATGCCTCTCTTCTCATCACATTACCGAGGAAAGCTATTTGTCTCTTTCTTATCGTTATATATTATGTTCTAGTTTCATTAACCTTTTTTAGGCAATCATTGTTAGTTACTCTGGCATTCCAAGGAATTCGCAACCATTGTCTCTGGAACCACATCTCTGTTACTTCTAATTTCTTCTTAATCTGCTCATTTACATTCCACGATTCACTGCCATGCAGCAAAACTGGTTCTATATAACATTGCAGCACTCTCGTACATTCTAGTAGTATGGACTGAATTTTGCCTGTGGATTAGTTATCCCTATTACCAGTGTCTTTCGTCATCGAGCGAAAACACTCCGACTTCAGAGGTACATGTAATTTACGTCCCCAAGCCAAGGAAGAGAAGTCAACATTTTAGTCTAATTGTCTGGTGTAAGGGTTGAACGCCTTTCTTCGGTATCAGGACACTGAATGTGTAAGAACTCGCGTTCTTATCCATTCGGCCATGCTGTTCACTGGGCAAGGATGAGAGCAACGTTCTGCAGAGACCTACTCATGATGATGATGTTGCCATAGGAAATATAGATGCTCTTAGTCTAGTGACGTTTGTATACATAAACAGTTAACATAACATATGACAGAGATATACAGGGTTAAATTCATTCACACATTTTTACTTTAACTTAACTAATGAAAAAATCCACAGACCTCGTGGGTTAATGATGTCACGGGTTAAATTTAAATATAGACCTGTATATAAGGATTTGCTCTAGTGCATACACGGATATTGCCGATTATCTATGTCTGTATTTATTTGTAGCAAGACGTGTGATTATCCGTGTGCTATATTAAATAGACCAATAAACGTTTAGTTTAGGGTTTAGAAAAACACAGGAAAGATAACTGTGGATTTTTGATTTCAGGAAATTATAACAGCGGGAAGCTAAATTATCTGCACTTTACTTTTTTTAAAGCAAGATTGATTATTTTTTGCCTTCGGCTGATACCAATTTTATCAATTCTGAAACAAAGGAAACATATCTCCAAAGTACATATCGTGAATAATATATAGGGCAAATTTCCACGTTCAGAATGCAAGAAGAATGTTCGTGTTTACGATTTACAGAAAATAAAAATACTTAATATAACTGCATTGCTTCTGCTGAAGACATTGACAATAACTTAATTGTATTTTACAGTAACATACACGAATGTATAAACTTTAAAATCAGTTTACAGTGGCTAGTTCTGTAAGATATAATCACCACATTGACTGCAATATGGATATTGTGAGCTTCAGATCTCTGAAGCGAAAGGTTTCCCCGAGTAAATTAAACTGTATCGTTAAGTGTGCTCTTGTAGGCGATGGAATGGTGGGCAAAACATGTTTGCTGTATTCATACACTCGTGGTATTTTTCATCATAAATATATAGCTACAGTTCTGGAGAAATACGAGTACATAGGTAAATAGTTTGTTTTATACAGAGTAATGTTTCTTCTTAATGATCTTCTTCTTCTTTTTCTTCTTCGTCTTCTTCTTCTTCTTCTTCTTCTTCTTCTTCTTCTTCTTCTTCTTCTTCTTCTTCTTCTTCTTCTTCTTCTTCTTCTTCTTCTTCCTCTTCTTCTTCTTCTTCTTCCTCTTCTTCTTCTTCTTCTTCTTCTTCTTCTTCTTCCTTCTTCTTCTTCTTCTTCTTCTTCTTCTTCTTCTTCTTCTTCTTCTTCTTCTTCTTCTTCTTCTTCTTCTTCTTCTTCTTCTTCTTCTTCGTCTGCTCCTTTTTCATCTTCCTCTCCTCCTTTATTCTTCTTCTTCTCTCCCCTCCCCCTCACGCCCTCCTACTCCTTCTCCAACTTCCACTCCTCCTTCTCTTCTTCTTCTTCTTCTTCTTCTTCTTCTTCTTCTTCTTCTTCTTCTTCTTCTTCTTCTTCTTCTTCTGTATCTTATTATTATTATTATTATTATTATTATTATTATTATTATTATTATTATTATTATTATTATTAACCTGTTTCGTCTTCTACAATGTAAATTTCCTATGCAAAGGTTCCTTTGCGGGTCCTAAACAGGAGGAGTCTATAGGTCTCACATACCACAGATGTACACAGTTTACTGATCATACTTACCAAGGCTGTGGCGTGGGTTCAATTCTAACAAGTGGGATTGTTATAATTCCATCTCTCTGTCTCTCTACTGTCTATCTGCCTGCATGTGTACCTGTTTGTATGTCTTTCTGCCATTCTTTCTTTCTGTCTGTCCGTTCATCAATCCATCCATACAGCCAGCCAGCAGCGAGCCAGCCAGCTAGCCAGATAACTGTATGTCTGTCTGTCATCTGTCTGTCTGTCTGTCTGTCTGTCTGTAGATCTGCCTATGTGCTTCTGGGTCTTCTTTCTTTCTGTGTATTATCTGTCTGTCTGTCCGTTCATCCATACAGCCAACCAACTAGCCAGCTATCTGCATGTCTGTAAATAGTCTGTCTGTGTATCTGTCTGTAGATCTGCCAGCATGCCATTGGGTCTTTTCTTTCAGTCTCCTATCTATCTGTCTGTTTATTTGCATATATGTCTGCATTAATGTATGTTTGTATACCAATCTGATTAAGTGTCTTGTTATCCATGTATGTTGGCGATACATTCTTGTCGTCTCACTCATGGCTGTACTGATCTTTTGTGACATTTTATTCGGTAATTAAAATAGGGACACGTATTCATGTGTGTAATAACTTCAATAGTAAAATTACACTAAAGATTATGAGCTGCTGGCTATATCATTTAATAGTGTGTACATTTCAATTTTATTGTTTTCTTTCAGTACCGCTCGGGATTGGTGAAGATGAGTTAGTGCTTAGTGTCTACGATACAGCAGGGCAGGTATGATAATACGATTATTTATTCATATCAATAAAGTTTTATGTTCTTTACCTCGATATACTTGTAGCCTCAAATATGTTTGTATTTTCAAATACATGTTCCCTCTGTTATTCGATTAGAGATCCCTTAATAAGATGTTAACACAATTCAGTAAATGTTTCCGTTTGCAATATTCAAAACAAGCTCATCAATGAAATAAAATATCCGCATGCAACGTATAGATAGTTAAATTGACAATTTTAGTCTATTCGTGTATGGATGTGAGCCCTGATCACGAGCAGACAAGCCTGGATAAGATGGCTGCAGAAGAAATTGTGTTTCCAAGGGATAGGCTCCGGACTTAAAAGTTAAGGCTCAGTCTTTCAGAGGATTCACAACCAACTAACTCATAAACTAACTAGCCAATTAATAAATCAAGCAACTTACCAATCAGCCAGTCAGTTATCCAGTTACCCAGCCAACAAACCAACCAACCGAACAACCATCAAATTCAACAAGTGAATCAAATAATCAAATAGCTAATCAGCCAACGATCCAACCAAGCAATGAAACAGCCAAGCAACCAGCTAACCATCCAACCAGCCAGCCAGCCATCTAAACATCAAGCATGTTCTCATAGCGAAACTTGCCACATGTGGAAATACACTATAGGCCATTGCAGCAGAGGAAAAGGGGGGAACAGATGCACACAGAAAGGTTAAAACAACTGGGCAACAGAGTATGTTGTTTATTATATGTTATACAGGGTATGTTGTTTGTCGTATCTTATACATTGTAACTTGTTTAACGTATCTTGTATATTGTATGTTTCTATCGTATCTTGTACATTGTATGTTGTGGCTTTTATGTTATGCGTTGTATGTTGTTTCTCTTATGTTATAAAATGTATGTTGTTTATCGTATCTTATGAACTGTATGTTGTTTATCGTATCTATATACTGTATATTTTTAATCGTATCTTGTACATTGTATGTTGTTTCTCTTATGTTATACAGTGTATGTTGTTTCTCTTATGTTATACATTGTCTGTTGTTTCTCTTGTGTTACACATTGTACGTTGTGTATCATATCTTATACATTGTATGCCGGTCTCCCTGGTCTAGGTGTTGCACGACTTTCTCCGTAATCCCGTATACTCTCCTGAGTAACGTGACGTGCGCGAGAATCGGTAGATGTTCTCTCCGCGTCGGTAACTTACGGGGTATGTGAGCCGGTCGCTCAGAAAGCAATGGCAAACTACTGAGTGTAATCTAGCCAAGAAATCAACAATCAGCTGAAAGATGCTGAAGTTGACAGCGATGTCCTGTAAAGGATATGCGAAAGAAAAATACATCGCATGTTGTTTATCGTATTTTATATATGGTATGTTGTTTATCGTATCTTATACATTGTATGTTGTTTCTCTTATGTTATAGATTGTATGTTGTTTCTCTTATGTTATAGATTGTATGTTGTTTCTCTTATGTTATAAATTGTATGCTGTTTATTATATGTTATATATGTTACGCTATTTATCGTATGTTATATATTATATGTTGTTTATCGTATATTATACATTGTATGTTGTTTATTATACATTATAATGTGTATGTTGTTTATCGTACGTTATACATTATATATTATTTATCGTACGTTGTGTGTTGCATGTTGTTTATTGTACGTTATACAGTGTATGCTGTTTATCGTACATTATACTGTTTATGCTGTATATCCTACGTTATACATTTGGCTCATTCTGGGAGTGTGTGGGGGGGGGGGTTAATATAAAGGACCCAGGCTTTATACATTGAAGCGTATTTGTCATAGGATGCTAGCCCCATTTCATAGACCAGTAAGCACTCCAGAAGGTATATAATAAATATCATGCCGGTTATCTGTAGGTAACTAGACGTACCTATTTTAAGCTGATCATTATTTTAAATTAGCCTCGCCGCGAATGTGAACCCATTACCTCTAGGCAAAAGGTAAGGCTTCTAATCACTAAACCAATGCCACTAATTCAGGTATCTTCCTTACAGTTACAATGCTAACTATATTTTAAATTTGTATTTTCAGAATGACTTTGAAGAGTTCCGTGTTGATCCCTACCTCGAGAGCGACGTTATCGCGCTGTGTTTTTCCGTGGGGGATGTTGAATCATTCTCAAACATCCTGGACGTCTGGATGCCAGAAATCAAACAACACACCAAAAGAAAACTACCAGTTATCTTAGTCGGCACACAGGCTGACCTGCGTGGAAGTGTCAGGACAGAGGTCAAGCCAGAAGACGGAATTCGGATGGCGAAACTAATCAGTGCTGATGCTTATTTGGAGTGTTCTGCGAGCACTGGGATGGGACTTGACAATTTATTTAAAAGAGTTATTGAAAGCGCTTTGAGAAGAAAACGGAAGAATAGTTTTCTGAAAAGGCTGTTAAACCGGTAACGATGCGAGCGTGTCTAGGGACAGCTCAATGTTATCATGAGGCTTGAACTATAACCCACTGCATGTCCGACCTCAGGGGGACTTTGACCTGGCTTTCGGGGATGAAGTCTTCTTCTTTTGCATGTAAGGCTCTTGGTGGAGTATAGACCCGCAGCCAGGGATGCCAAGATTTTCATTTCATGACTGGTAAATATTGGCTAATGTGTTTCTACTGTGTGAGATAGCCAGATGCAGGCCAACCCTCTTTACTGGGTTTTTACGACATGCGCAATAATGTCTACAATGTTGATATTATTTGCTTCCCATTTGAGGCCGGAAACCACGGCTGATGAAGACATTCCGGAAAAGCTGAATCATTCCTGGTGATGTAACACCTTTACAGCTGTACCTGAACTGGAGGGCTGTCTGTACCTATGTTGCTGCTTGAAGTGTACCATGGGATCGTTCTGACACTATGGTTACTTTACGCAAGACCGGGCGGTCGCGTTAGTGTAACTGACATGGAGCAACTCTGATAATGCCATGAACGAGGTTGGACGAGAGTTCGACGCCTAGTTCATCGTCTGCCAAAAAAGGAATAGACTGTACACCCATGCTTTCCAACATTTGTGATTCATTGTTAAAATTAATGCACTTGGAAATAGACGGCTAATCAGTCCCACACATAGCAAGACCAGGAACGCATTCAGGTCTACACAATGCCATGGCCCTTTCGCAGCACATACCCTAGCATATTCCTGCTTCGGGATGTGTTTTTTGTGTGTGTTAAAGTCCTGCCGATCTCTTCTTTACAGTTTCGTGTTTCGTAAGGTTAGGATAGTGTTGCGATGGGCAAATTGAGGAAATATAGGCATTGCGTGCGTCTAAAATAAGATGTACATGTATCTAATGTGCTAAGTTAAGAATTAGATATCATGTACATGTCGGCAATTGATTATGTTGATTGAATCTCTGTATACTACATGAATCCTTCTTAACAGGCCATCTGGGCGTCGTGTCTGATTAAAATCTCCAAGCGTTCTGATTCTATCTGTCGAGGCATTTGACTGAATGTCTCCAACAATCTACTGTTCGTAGAATTAAATTCATCTTCGAATCAAGTATCCTGGTCTCGTGGGTGATGAACATCTCATAGACTGGCTAGGACTGTCACTATACTGGATGACCAATCAATGAAATGTCCTGACATCATGAAACGGTGTTGATAGCTGTGCTCTGAAGCGAGGAC
This sequence comes from Cepaea nemoralis, assembly GCA_014155875.1. NCBI lineage: Eukaryota > Metazoa > Mollusca > Gastropoda > Stylommatophora > Helicidae > Cepaea > Cepaea nemoralis. The sequence goes on along the minus strand of JACEFZ010022473.1, from coordinate 96,749 downwards.
TGTCAACATCCACCTGAATGAATACATGTAAATAGGAAGTACCAGGGGTAGTAACTGAAGAATCAGAGTGATCAGAACAATAAAACAATCATGAAGCGTGTCCATCAACACCGCACAAGCACAGCTAATCACTTCAATATAATGTATTTATTTGCGTGTATTTGCATTTAAAAAATCAATTTAATTTATTAAATACTTCTTTATTGCCGGAGTTTGTTCTTGAAAATCTCTTGCTCTAACAATGCGTCATAACCACAACGCTTTAAAATACTGTTTTGTTTATTATCTTCCACAATTTAAAACTATGCAAGTATGTTATTAATAAATTTCATTTCATTTGAAAACACTTTAATGTTTAAGAAACTCTCAGAGATCATGGCTTTACGGGGCGGTTTAAATGGGTTTAGGCGAGCGAGAAGCGTCTTAATTGCGTCGAGATTTTATCCCATATGGTTCGCGACCTCTTTCAGCGGAACGACATCCCGAAAGCGTCACACCGAGCACGAACTCGGTTTGTTAATATCATAGAACACACTAGGAGGTCGGCATGGCCAAATGGATTAAAGCGCTCATTCTGAATCATCCAGTGTGCTGATGCCGAGTTAGCGGGTTCAACCTCTTCATCGGTCATTTGAACTAAAATGTTGACTTCTCGTCCTTGACATGGTGACGTAAATTACAAGTACCTCAGAAATTGGAGTGGATTCGCATGATGGTGAGGAGCACAGGTAATAGGGAAAGCTAATCCACACGCAAACTTCAGTCCAGCGCTCTAGAAGTAGTAGAATATGTATGGAGTACGCTTGCATTCAAAGCAAGCGAACAAACCAAACAAACAAAATAAACAAGACACACTAAATAAGAGAGCACAGGTTATGATCACAGGACAAATTTAACACAAATGGGTAGAAAATACAACTAAATGTCTTCAGCCCTAGATGTGCTGCCATGCCTAGTATTGTATGGATATACAGCCCGACGTGTCCAACTCCTCGGAATATATACAACAAAGTTCATTGATTTTTCAATAGATGCTTATCTCTTTACAACAAAATATAAAAATATGAATTCACAACTAATGTTCGGTACTCACTGAAGTAAAGGACAGAAGTTGTGATGATGATCATCATCATGCGCCTTGCCAGCTGGCGTAGGCTTTCAAGTCTCTCTACAGATCTTGGGCCTTGGTGCTTTGGATTAACTCTGCTGATGATATTTTTCCATGCCACCGTCTCAGTCCATCCAGCATCATTTCTCTTTGTCTGCTTCTGCCTCTTTCCCCACTGATCTTTCCAGCTGTCATGATATTTTCAAACGGCTCGCTTCTCATCACAAAACCAAAGAATGCTGTTTGTGCCCTTCTTATAATTGTATATAATGTTCTAATTTTATTAGCCTCTTCTAGGCAATCGTGGGTAAAGAAAAGAACAAATGCATCCATACTTCAAGAGTTGAATATTGAGGAGGGATGGCTATTAAAGACGATAAAACAAAGAAAATTGAAGTATTTTGGTCACTTGAAACGTCACGAAGGTTTGGAGAGAACAATAATGGAAGGGTATATGCCTGGGAAGAGAGGAAGAGGAAGGCCAAAGAGAAGATGTGCAGGATGTGGCGGATGATCTCCAGATGGGTGTATCAGACGCGGGACATCTTGCTTGTGATCGAGAGGTTTTCCGGAAGGTTGTTATGGGAGCGAGATTCTGCAAAGGACATGCTACTGAATGAATGAATGAGGCAATCGTTGTAAGTTACTCTGGTAATCTATAGTATTCACAACACACATATGAGGAGTCACATCTCAGTTGCTTCTAATTGTTTTCTAATGTGTTGTACTCATTGGCCATGATAAGTAATAGAACAGATTTTGTAGTGATGGGACATATTAAAGAATGGAACATATGCTTCGACATATTAAATAATACAACATAAATTATGTTCCCAGGACAAACTAAATACTAAAACATAAGTTATCTTCATAGAATATATTAAATAACAGACGATAATTTATGTTCATAGGATCTATTTGGTTCATCTATTAAATAGATTATAAGTTATGTTTATAGGATATTTTAAATAACAGAACACAATTTAAATTCGTCAGACAATCTAAATAATACAACTTAAAATGTGATCATAGAACTCACTAAGTAATAACATAATCAAAATAGAACATAAGTTATTATCATAGGACACACTAAATAAGAGTACATGAGGTGCAGCTACAATTGGCTATTTAAGGGTAGAGTTACCGCTGTTATTGCTATTTAAGAGTAGAGATATCGCTGTTATTGCTATTAACATGCTATTAACATTTATTCATTTTATAACATTGGATGGGGGGGGGGGGGGGGGGAACATATAACTAAACTGTTTAAGCTTCAATTCGTGTTTGAAACAAAGAACACCTTACTTGAAATAGTGTTTATTGCTCTCTATTCTTTGGCACGTGAGATGTTAATTGGTTTACTTACTACTTCACTCAAATTACTTACTACTTACTACTCACGCACAATATCAACATCAGATTAAAGACAAAAAGCTACAGCCAGCCAAGAAATGCTGCGCAATATCTGTCGTAAAATAACAAATAACACAAAACACGACTCAATAATGAGACATAAAAATATTGTCTAGCCCATACTTTCGTGTATATAGGTCGACACAAGTCGTCTAATCATGATTAGTATGTTTGTCATCTGGCTTTTGTTGTCTGTGATAAGATCTCAGTATGCAGTGTTTGTTCGAGACCATAAATTGACATAATTGTAGAAGAACAGATATATTATCACGGCTTGGAGAGACCGATACTGCAGGGATTGGCCTAAGGGTCTGACCGACACTCAAAACTTCGAGGAAATTCTAGACGAACATATAGTCAGACTGCTAGCGGTAACATTAATATTGGGACTCTTCGCTGAATGTTACAACTCAACTCAATTCAACTGAACTCAGCTTAGCTCCGCTCAGCTTGCCTCAACTCAAATTAGCTCGACTCGACTCGACTCAACTCAGTTCAGCTCGACTCGGCTCAGCTCATCTCAACTTAATTCTCCTCAACTCAACTCAACTCAGTTCAGCTAGACTCAGCTCAGCTAGACTCAACTCAGCTTAACTCAACTCAATTCTCCTCAACTCAACTCAGCTCAACTCAACTCAACTCAACTCAACTCAACTCGCCTCAACTCCTCTCAGCTCAGCTCGCCTCAGCGCAACTCAGCTCAGCTCACCTCAATTGAACTGAACTCAACTAAATTCAGCTCTCCTCAACTCAACTCAGCCGGACTCGACTCAGCTCAACTCAACTCATCTCTACTCAACTCTGCTCAACTCAACACAGCTCAGCTTAACTCAACTCAACTCAAATCAACTATGTTTTGCATTAAGTTCACAATGAACTGTTGTGGCATGAGTGGATTCATAAATCATTTGCCATGTCAATAAGCGTGGGCGGTCATACTTCACGATCTCATTCGATCACCAGAGTCGAAGATTAGCTTCATGTTCTTGTCTCGACCATGCCACGTGGCCAAGCCATCTAGATATTTACTTCACTGTCTACTCCTTGTTCTTCTTCCCTCAATCTTGTCAGTTGTCACCAAGTTCTTTAGTGCATTTCTTCTCATAACCTGTCCATAAAATGTTGATTGCCTATGTCTAATCATGGGTGGATGTCGTGCTTTAACTGTTCTACTTGACAGGGACTTACATGGAAACACAGTCCGGAACATGCAGAGGTCCGAGGTAACGAGCGATCAGCTTTATTAGCAACTGAGCGGGCGCGCTACCGTGCTTGATAGCGAATGGCGCTGGTAATGATGTCATGCGCATGGCCGGGAGCGGGTTCGACCCCTTCACGCGCTGTCCGAGAACGTGAAGACAAGACTGATCACCTGTTCCTCCGCTATCACGGCCTAAAATAATGTGATGGCTCCATCACATCACAGTCCCATAGCAGAAAACTGATTCGAGACAAATGTATTTATTATTGCGCCAACAGTTGGCAAAATGGACATATAGAAAACCCAATGACCAAGTCCTACAAGAGGCAAATGAAAAGCGCAAAATGATTAGCGAAATTAGACATAGACAATCACAATTTGATTGGGCACGTTATGAGAAGTACTAAACGAGAGAACTTGGTGATAACTGGCCAGACTGAGGCAAGGGGAAGGCAGAGAAATACATATATGGATGACTTAACCATATGTCATGATCTTGACAAGGAAACAGAGCTGATCCTCGACTCTCGCGATCGCGTAAGATGACGACACATGACCGCCCACGCTTACTGACATGGCACATAATGATGAGTTGGGAAAATCACAACGGATAAAGAAAACATACTAAAGGGTATCTATAAAGGAATGCTAGTTAACGGTACCATGACAGGTGAATCAGTATATTTAAGAATGTAAATTGCAATTTAAGACTGGGTCTGACAAAGAAGGGCAACGAGAGGAAGAAATAGGTACTTTGGTTCCATTGTGCCGTATTTTACCGGAATTTTTCTTGCGGTTACGTTCGGTTATTTGTTTATGTGTCTTCGATATGGTGATAGTAAGCGTAATCATGATGTTAAATCCCACGATTATTTCAAGATCGAGTTAAAACAAATACCGATTACTTGGTATGGTTTTTCCCACCCCGTTTTGCGTTTCTGGCAAGTCGAGAACCCTTGTTATACAGGAGAACAAGGCTGCCTTTTCTAAGTGGTAAGTAAACCCGTAAATACCGTTTTATAAGACGTATTACATTGTTATGTTATGTTTTATTAAATGTAGCATACATCTTTACGTGTATGTTGCAATTTTCGATCATTTAAGTTGACATTCAATCTCACACTAAAATTATGAAGATCAAATGCTGTAATGTGATATGTCAATGGCGGGTGATGCAGTTTTCGTTGTCATACTCCATTTAATTATTGTTATGGAGTATTCAGAGCGATTAACATGATAATGAATGCATGTGTACATTCAACACCCATTATTGTATGTATGTGTAATTTTTCATCACTCTTCAAGGACAAGATCATTGATAATTTTCCATCTTTCCAACGGGACTTCTTTTGTCAAAATGCATTATGCCGGCGGCCTAGCGTTGACAAGACAACGCGAGCAGTCACACACTGCTTCTGACGTCATAACAGCATGGCGTGGAGATGTGTATATCTGAGTGTGTGAGTATGTGTTATATATATATATATATATATATATATATATATATATATATATATATATATATATATATATATATATATATATATATATATATATATATATATAAACTGGCAGAGTTATATGCACTTGAGATAGACAACGACAGTGGTTATATCCCTTGATGACATTGTAAACAACAGTTGCGTGAGTGTGTGGGTAGGGTCACAACAAGTGAAAGGTCAAAATCGTTTTTCTTCTATATGTCTGTTTTAAATGATAAACTGACACACAAACTTTAATATCTCGGCTTCAAATATACTACAGACTTGGATAAGGTACCGTTGGATTTGTTTTTTTCAAGAGGTATCCAACTATGCAAGTTATATACTTAAAAAGCAATTTACAAAATGTTAATAAAGTGGCTAGAAGAAACGACACGTTCACAACTAACCTGTTGCTCGAAATAATATCATCTACACCTAAAGATGACAGGGGACGGAGCATCTCAATGTTTGCCCGGTGCGCTATGATATCGATGTCTCAAACAAATAATCAATCAATCAGTGAATCAATTAAATTCAACGCGAGATCAAATCAGTGAAGTCCATACTACAAAGAATCAGAAGGCGAGCGTAGTCGGGGAAAAAAAAAGTTGTGAGTGTAGACTGAGCGTAGACTAAGAAATACATTTGCAGGTATTGAAGGTTATTTACAGAAGTAAAATAATGAGGAAAAGATCAGATCCTACACTGGACAATATCAACATTGAACGCTCTAGTGTGGCCACACTGTGATTCAAGCTCCCGCCTTCAATTGGCGACATCCCCTTATTGCAAGAATAAATGCAATTCGACACACGGCCAATTAGACACCGAAAACATATTGGACACTTTTTTATTTTTCATATCCTTTACAGGACATCGCTGTCTACACCAGCATCTTTCAGCTGTATGTTGATTTCTTGGCAAGATTACGCTCAGTAGTTTGCCATTGCTTTCTGAGTAGTGGCCAGCTCACATACCCCGTAAGTTACCTTTGCGATTCGAACCACTGCTGATTCTCACCGTCATCACGTTACCCTACGAGAGTATACGAGATTACGGAGAAAGGTCATAACCTCTAAGCCACGAAGCCGGCTATTGGAGACTACAAGGTTCAAATACATGTGTGGTCACATAATACTTCATACAATGCATGCGTACGCAAGTACACGCAGACAAGCAACAGACAAGCAGAGAGACAGACAGACAGAATCAAGGCCCTGACCGACTTACACGTGTTATAATTCTCGCTGACCCTCTCTTTTTCCACCACACCAGATGTCCTGAAGCAAACAATCCAACAGATGCTTTCTATTTTTGATTGTTCAATGGAAGCTTGCCACTCTGCCTACCTTTCTCGTCATACTTTTGTGCAGCCGTTACAATTACGACATGCAATTGCTGTTTGTTATGCAATACATATTGACAGCCTAACACTATGATTGATCTGGTTACTCTGTAACCCGCTATCCACGTCAAAGCTGCCGTGACCGTCTCTACTTCCATGTTCATACTTGAGGTTGTACACCTGTAGGATCCATTTTGCTCAACTACAACCTGTCCCTTTACTTTAGTTGAAAAACTCTATTCAGATCTCTCTCTGAAACTCACAGAACCTTGAGTGCATATTGTTATGCCATCTCTCCCGCCGTTGGCATGTATCAGTGTTCGTCTTGTTCTGCCAAGCCATTTACCGCTCTCTAAACGCTCTGCCCAGTACAATTATTACCTGTTGGGAGATGGTCTTGTGTGGCCACTGCCGATCCATTCCTATCCCGAGTGTATCTGGAAATCTGTTTGACAGGTCATTTTTACGATGGTATACTCTGCTGGTAGCACTTATGACCACGCTCATGTCACTGGGCTTCCTGTGAGATCATTCAGGTTATCATCTCGTATTTAGGCCGTGGCCTGTGTGCGTCTCGACCTCACCGTTGTTAACCCAGGAAATATCTCACAGTTCTGATCGGCATACCTCGTGTTCAACCCAAGCCAATTTGCACACCTTCATTTTGGATGCGTTCCACTTCTTCATATTATGAGATGCCGCAATTTAGACAATAGAGGATGGAATGGTTAGCGACTAGAATAAGAATACAGAAGAGTGGGTGGGCTTTTGTAGTACTAGACACTTTGTGGAAGTCAAAAGAAGTTAAACTATGGAGAAGGTATGGATGAGCTGCATGGAACAACTACGGTTAGGAGGGTTTGCGGTGAACTGGTTGAGACCCAAAGTTCAAGTCTAGGATAAAAGGTGAAAGACGAAGAAAAGAGAACCAGATGGTCGAACAATAAAAGAGAACAGTCGCTGTTCTATGTGTGTCTTTAGCATAGTCTTCAGTGCTGCCAAACCACTTTTGCATTTAATAAAATTGTGCTTTACACTTATACAACAGGCCACCATCAAATGAAAAACAAAATAGTTTCACCCACGACTTCTTTCAATTCTCATGTTGTTTAAAGATATGATAGGCAGGTTTACTTTAGCAATATTCTTAGATAAACAGCGACTATGGTTGTAATCATATGTCAATATATATATTCTCTCTCTCTCTCTCTCTCTCTCTCTCTCTCTCTCTCTCTCTCTCTCTCTCTCTCTCTCTCTCTCTCTCTCTCTCTCTCTCTCTCTCTCTCTCTCTCTCTCTCTCTCTCTCTTCACATTTCAGTATATTGCATAGACATGACAATTTAGCCATACTTCAGCATATTTAAATTTTTCATCACATCTGTAAACAAGTTTTTTGAGTGTAATTTTTTTTTTCCACAACTGACGCTCTTTTCTTTTATTTCCATCAATGTACTTGTTTACACTAAACGTGGTCAAATTAGACCCCCCCCCCCTTTCCCCTTTCCAAACTTGCTGCACACCTTTACTGTTTATGGAAGCACATCATCTCAGTCAGCTACAAACCAGTCCACTTCTTGCGACTGCGTGATCCTAATTTGGGAGGAGTTCGAGGGTCCCGGACAGGACAGGAAGTAGTCTATGCAGCCTTGGTAAGCCAGTAGAACGACAGACTGGAAGCATCCTGTGGCTGTGGTCAACCCCACCAGTGCGCTTAGGTTTGGTGGAAGAATGGAAGAAAGGTCGATCGATTTGCTTATCTTCCGTCCCAGAAGCTCGACACCTAGTTGCCCGTTCACCTGGCATTTAACCTCTTGACCTGAAAGATAAAGGTAAACTTAGAACAATCAAGGGTTGCACACTATGACACGGATTCAAGTGCGAGGAGATAATGCTCCCTCTTGCCAATGTCTTGGAGTGTGTTGACAGCGGGGGTAAAACAAACGAAAAACGTGTCCCGTAGCAAGAAACTGATGTTGGTATGTGACGTGTTACGGCAATTCTGTGTGCCCTTGAGTGCACAGAGAAATAGCTGGCCAGTATTTCTCCCCCCTAGCGAACGATAAGTATTACCATCGAATCCTTGTCCAACAGCACTCATCCCATCTTCACTCCGTTCACCCCTCTCAAGTCTGTAGTGATCGCCTCCACCTCTATCTTCATACTTGAAACTGTAGACATAATAGTTCAATTTTGCTCAACTACAACCCTTCCTCTTAATCTAGCTAAGAAGCCCCATCCAGGTTTCTCACTGCGATGCATAGAACCATGCGTGCACTTTATGTCATCTGTCCTAGCGTATACATATATCAGTTGCTCTATTAGAGTATCTAGTGTGCAATTCGGAGTCCTATTCTGTTTTGAAGCTTTCTCTTCAAACGCATTACATACAAATGAGTGACATACTTGGCTAATGATTGCATCGTCGTTATAGGTGTATAGTTGGTCATGCAGCCAAGTACGCTTCCTCCCGCAGCTAGGCGCTGTCGTCATGTTGAGATGACAGGTTCGAATCCCGACATAGTAACTATAGCTTTTAACTCTCTGCTGTCTAGCGTCTCATTTCTTCTCTACTTCTTTCTCCAGCTTCTTTGAGCCATAATCAATACTTCTAAATGTGTTTATGAGCTGTCTACATACATGCATACCATGTTTACACAAGAGAAAGTGTAAAGTAATTTCATTCTTCTTGCAAACACCTCACCTTTTATGCTTAAACAATGGGTTGGTTCATTCATTTTATAATCACTCTAACTATTCTGTTTACAAAAGAAAGCCAGGAAACTCTCTCTCTCTCTCTCTCTCTCTCTCTCTCTCTCTCTCTCTCTCTGTCTCTGTCTCTGTCTCTATGTCTCTCTCTCTCTCTCTCTCTCTCTCTCTCTCTCTCTCTCTCTCTCTCTCTCTCTCTCTCTCTGCGACGTTGGTTTTATATTAAATGGTATTGGTGCTGGTTTAGAAAGCATTGTCAAATTACTGAAAGGAAACTTGCGCAGGAATCACGAACAGCCAACAAATGATGGGATTGACTGCTAAGTCCTGTAAAGAAAATGCAATTGTTCCTAGACATGAGGCATATTGGGTATTTAGTGCTAGCCCATATATTTTACAAACAAATCATCACTTGATGGGAGATGTCAGTATTACGTCTACCGCCTTTACTTTTTTTTCTAAATATGTCCTTGTACCGATTTACGTTTGAGCTATGAACCCGGAACACTTAAAAAAAAAATAAATACCCAGCTCGGGGAGAATTCAAACAGATGACCACAAGGCTAATAGAAAACATCCAGTCCTCTGCAATACCCTAGGAGTCTAGGTAGCGTAGTGGCTAGAGATAGACACTTTCCTGTCGGCGTGGTGGTCATTGGTTTAATCAGCGAAGGCAGATTCGAAGTTTCTTTCAATCTCGACCAGTGCTCTCAAGTCAACCCAGCCTCCAATTGGTACCAAGAAATACCTTGTGAGATCAAGGCCGCCGGGATGGCACTAACCAGGTGACCCATCGAGTGTCGATTGGTATATGAACATATGGATCTAGAACCGATTGCCAGTGCTCATCAAGGGGTGTGAAAGGGTCCATTACTTTACTGCCACTGAGATTCTGCGATTCCAGCATTATGGGACACACCCACATATATAACACTAGCATTGAAACCTTAAGTTATATGAAGGTATGCAGATTGATATATTTGTATGCCGTTGTAAAGTTAAGGAATATGCCTGTCTGGAGATTAATGTATACGTATAGCATTGTAAAGTTGATTTATATGATTGTGATACAAATATGGGTCAGTTCTTCTAGGCCATCACGTCTGACGTGGTGATGGCCACTTTCCTTTCTAGACAATTACAAGAACATTCTGAACATTGTTTCGGACCTGTCACGAACCCACTGTAAATTGGCGATAAGATGAAAAAACTAACGGAAACAGCATGTTTTCAAGGCCACAATTGTTTTTTAACCAGAACAGAAAAACTAGTCGGATCAAAGCAGAATAGCCGTCTTTGAAAGTTCCCCACAAGACGGAAATTTGTAGGCAGGTTGATATGCCGATCGGAAGAATATAGGAAACCCGCTAACTGTGTTGGTTGTCATAACAAGGAAGACAACTTTTGCATTGATTAAACAAAGGGGAGAGAAGATTTCTGATATGGATAGTCTGCCCTTGGAACATCTGATGTACTGACTTCAAAGAACTTCACTAGAAAACTCCAGGCTCTTTGACAAAAACCTGACTTGTTTACAGTCAGTGTAGACCAGAAAGTTGACTAGAGCTGACGTGTTTCTGTACCGCTGTTAGGAATTCGGAGAGCATCTACTGTGTTAGATTTAATTGAAGACTAAATTACATATGTCTTTATGGCAAGTTGTAGATGCCATCCAGGAGTGATGCGGTGTTGCATAAGGTATTACAGATAGTGTATTTAGGCCTAATTAATATAGGCAGTAGCCTTGTTAAAACTAGATAGAGTAGTGAAGTGATGATTAGCTCTGTTAGTTGAGAACAGAGTAGTGAAGTGATGATTAGCTCTGTTATTTGAAAATAGAGTAGGGAAGGGAGAATTAGCTCTGCTAGTGAGAATATTGTAGTGGGGTGATATTTGGAGAGATTAAGGATGGGTTGGGAGATGGGGGAAGTGTCCAATAGTGGGATCTTTCAGTGGGGTGCCCACTGGGGTTCTGCACTCTGTTTATTGGTCTTTCCTTGTCATAACCTTATTCGGACCTAGGTGATAAGCTCATCTGCTCTATGACAGAGTTTAGTTCACTGATAAATATCTGAGCAAGGATGTAGGCCTACACTCAGTTGGTAGGATCAGTGACTGGTGCTTTCACCCAGTGTATTATTTCTCTAACAGGTTCCCTGCCAGTTACGAAGAAGCTCTACACGAGTTTTGAAGAAGTTCAACTCCGATTTGGAAAGAACACCAGTTGAACAGTCAAATATTTTCTAACGGAAAATGAATAACGTACAAGAAGAAAGTTGTTCAATAATGTTTGGGCTGGGCCCATGATCAGGAGGGTCCACCGGAACAGGGCTCAGATGAGCGAAACCATTTAATGATTCCAGTGTTTTAAGGTTCACCTAGGATGTGTGATGTTTGTTGAGACAACACATACTACGAACAATAGTAACTAAACGAGAACTTTAAAATGTAACATTCACATGGTGTGGTAGATTCCAGTGAAAGATTACAAGGGACATTATATTTGAGACAGTATAGACAATAGATAGGATCAAGTCTATTACCAACAACAGTGATACCAATTTTCACAGTACAGAGATTTGTACATTTTAAGAACTATAGGGACTTATAATGTGCAGTGTGCAACAGGTCCATGATCAGTAGTAAATAATAAACTGTATCTATTTCGAAAGGTCATGTCCATGGATTACCAGGTAGCTACAGCAGAAAGTCAGTGTCTGGCAGGAGAGATACATCACTCGGTGAGGTTGTCTTGTGCTGACCTAACGTGCTGTGGTGTGTCCTTGCAAGGATGAACTGACTGTGCTATTGATCTGAGCGTCCGATTCTACACACATTATAGAACACGTCACACATACTTCGCATACGCTTCTCACATACATTACACTTTTCTTTTAATAAATTAATTGTTATTAATTTTTAGAAGCTAGAGTTGTTGAGTATGTTGCGTTAGGGAAGAATGAGAGGGGGCATGATACAGCAGTGATATAGAGAGAGAGAAAGAGGTGTCCATAAACTGACGGAGTTTTGTAGACGGATTCTAGGGGTTTCTCCAGGATAATGATAAGGGGTTAAAATATAATGTGGGTGTTGATTCCTCTCACTCCAGGGACGACACTTTAAACGGATACACGGCAGGACCCATGTTTATGAGACTGGGTCGATCCCAGCAGTGTACTGGGTTGAAGAGGCTTAGGGACAGCACGCCTTACTACTCTTGTTATCTCTATGGGCGACGAATAATTATTTCCGTACCTAATTATCGCCACTTGTTCCCAGTAGAAGTTATTAATAAGTCTGATGTCCTTCCGTCTACTGCTATATCTTGAAGGCATGTAATTAATCGTTCATGTTGTACTCTTTGAAAATCGTTTCTGTATTCTGTAATACAAACGTATATGTTTGCTGAACTTCTGTATAGTTTTCAAATAACATACTCAAACAGATTATTGCTTTTCTGGTGCCGCTGTTTTTGCGGAAACCAAATTGTTCTTGAGCTACTTTATCATCTGTTTTGTTTTGAATTCGTTCTTGGATTACCTTTAGGAGTATCTTAGTTTTGTGGTTCATTAAGCTAATAGTTCCGTAGTCCTCACAATCAACAGCTCTTGTCTTCTTGGGTAATGTGATGAAAATTGATGATGATTATGATGATGATGATGATGATGATGATGATGATGATGATGATGATGATGATGATGATGACGATGACGATGATGATGACCAGTCATCAATGCTTCAATTTAAACAAGAATAAACAACTGAATTGGCCAGAGTTCGAGGAAAATAACGACAATAACAATAACAACGGTGCATTACAAGGCATATTTACCATTGTGTATCACCTGAACCATGTCGCAGGAGTAGAATATTCTGTTTGTGCCGTTGTGTACCCTGACTCGAACACGTTTGTCTTCCAAGGCAGGGGTTACAAGCCGTGCCAGCCCAGTCACATTACGTGATGATGATGTGTAGGCGAGCGTGTAGTTCTGAACCTCCACGAACCAGTCAATCAAGGCTGCATCCGTCACTGGAATCATCTGTGACTTGTGAATCAAGTTGATGTTTCCATCTGATGTAATGTAGTAATGAGCCCAATGTGACGGATTAGACAATGATGGAAGCTTCACGAGTTTGCCCAAAAACGGTTCTTGTGACAAAACTCTAAGAACATGGGCAATGACAGTTTTGTGCCGATCTAGACCAACTAAGTCAGGAGTTGCTAAGACAATAAGCTTGTCAATTTTAAATTTCACACGAATTCTGCGTCCCTCGTTAATGGAGTTTAAAAGTATATTTAGAGAAGGTCCCTTGGACTGTGAAGGTGGATGTGTCGTGTGCACGTGCCTCCAGCAAGAATCTGAAAGCCAGAGGACATCCGCTTTCTGATTCCTTGGCTTTTTCAAGTTTCCCAAACTCAAGTCCAGTAGCACAGTGTTCTCTTGGTGCGATGTGTGGTAGGATAGAATCTTGTAGTTTCCGTTCTCAAACAGCGTTGTCTGGGCTGCAATTTGATAACGTTTATCCTCGTTCTGTGAAATAATCTCTGCGCGTAAAACACTGTTGTTGCCTTTGATCATTAACTTGATTTCAGAACCATTATTGAGTGCAGCTTCTAGATAAGAAGTATTACCACCAGTGTTAAACACTACATCATCACCACCTTTGTTGATATATTTCTTTCTTTGTACCTTCCATGTTGTGGGAATGGGCGTTTGAGGTAGTGATTCGGTACAGAATTCTCTAAGGAACAGAAGCGCTGCTGTATTATTTGAAGGCTCATCACAATCAACAACCGTCGCGCAGACTTCTGAACTCCCATTGCCAAGAGTTACGTAACTCGAGACGGCTGCGTATTTTACAGTACCAATATCGTACTGGATCACCAATTCGTTCCCAGCTGCTAACAAATTGCGTATATACACAAAGTCGGTTTTCAATGAAGCCTCTATGCCCTTCGTTTCTAGAACAGTTAGAGGAGCTACAGAACAGACGTCTGAAATATCCTTGCTTCCGTTAGTTACTTTCACGCATGAGGTTGTACCAAACGTTGAAGGAGTGTTGGCTAAACATGGTGAACTCTCAAGGATGTTTAGATAACATTCATATGGCGTGGGATTTGAACTGCCTCCTGTGTAGCTTGTATCCTTTCTGGTAGCATATCTACTGCACCACTCGCGCCTAGAGCAAGCTGCAGAACATTCCAGTCGAGATCGTGTCTTCCGGATTAATGGTAGAGCATACGGACTTGTAGGCAACCAGCATTCTGAGCAGGTGTACCTAACAGCATGCACATCCAATACTGGATCTTTGGATAATGTAAGATCGATCACTAAGAGGCTAAGGTAGACTCTTGCACACAGCGAAAACAACACGCGATTTCTGTAAGACATTTTGTTCCTTGTTTTAAACTGCACATATAAGGTTTCTCAAAGTCCTCTGTGATTCCTTGTACACTGTAAGTCACTTGAAACATAATTATATGTAGGAAAACATCTCTGTTCCAGAGCTGTGGCTTAGGAGTAGTGAACGCGTTTTACAGTTCCCCGAAATACCGAGGCATAAGTTCAAAATCAGGGTTCAGAATGCCATGGCAAGCTACTGAACGTAGCAATTGCCAAGTAAATCTCAAAAAGCCAAAAAATGCTGAGATTGATTGTGGTGCCCTGTAAACTAGGTGCAGTTAACTTTAAACACACATGTAGTGTTTTGGTTTGAGTCCTTAAACAATGCCATACCTAAACTCTGTGGAGTAAATATTACCATCTTAGGTCTAATCTCAGCGCGTCCGTATGTGCAGTGTGGGTTAATCCTGATAGGCCACAATGTGAAGTTCCAATACAAATGTAGGTTCTGAGCTTGGAGAGGTAAAGAAGGGCTCTGCAATATAGGTTCAGAGGAGATGATACTTTTGAAACAGTCCGGAATAACATTTTCTATACTATCCTCACTCTGGAAGATATGCGTTTTATTCATGCCGTAGAGACCTAAACTGTCAATGCCAAGAAGGAAAGCAACGGCAAACTACCTTCTTTAAAAGTGCCTAGTTCATTATGATTCGCTTAAAGACAGATCATCGCAAGACAAGGACAGAGACATTAAAATTAGCAACATGGAATGTTAGGACGTTAAATGACGACGAAGAATTAGATAATATCAAACAAGAAATGGAAAGAGAGAAAATTAATATTTTAGGGATGTGCGAAACGAGATGGACAGGAGCAGACATTAAGATAGATGAAGATTTTAAGATTATTTATTCTGGAGGAGAAAATCGACAAAGGGGGGTAGAAATTATTTTGGACCGGCAAACATCAAAATCTGTTCAAGGATATTGGGCCGTGTTAGACAGAGTTCTACTAGTTAAATTAAACGGCAGACCTTTTGGCATAAATGTTATTAATGTACATGCCCCAGCAGAAACATCCAGTGAAGATAGTGTAGAAGAATTTTATAATGACATAGAATCTTCTTTAAAGAAATGTAAAAATTCAGAAATAAACATCATAATAGGGGACTCCAATGCAAAAGTAGGAAATCAAGGTGCTAGATACACAGTAGGAAACTACGGTTTAGGAGAGAGAAATTAAAGAGGATACAGACTTGTAGAGTGGGCAAAAGAGTAGGAAATTATTGTAGAAAACACCTGGTTTAAGCAACACCCTAGAGGAGACCGGATAGCAGGGATTAGAAACCAGATTCATTACATTTTGATTACAGAAGATTTAGAAATACGCTATCAATAGCAAAAACAGTTCACAGTGCTGATTGTTATAGTGACTACAGATACTTACAGGAACATTAAGGATAAAGTTAAAGAAAGTCAATTATGAAACAGGAAACACTAAATATGATTTGTGTACATTGAGTAACGACAATGAAATGCAAAACAAATTCAACATAGAAGTACAGAACAGATTTGATATGTTGTCTGATCTAGAGATCCTATTCCAGGATGTTGATGATCAATGGGAAATGTTGAAGAATTCAATCAGTTTGGCTGCAGAAACAACTATTCCAAAATTAAAGAAGGTGGGTCGTAAGAAATGGATGCCTGGAGAAATGTTACAACTAATGGAAACAAGAAGACTCAACAAAAATAATTCTGCCAAATATGACGAAATTCACAGACAAGTCAGAATATTATGTAAAGAGGCGAAAGAAGTATGGCTTGAGAAAAATTGCTTAGAAATTGAAAAAACAACACAACAGTCAAAATACCAAATTAGTGCACAAAAGAATTCAGGAACTTACTAATAAAATAACAAGAACATCAGCAGGCTGTCTAAAAACTAAAGAGGCAAAGTCATGATAGAAAAAGATCAAATTCTACGTGTATGTTCAGACTTTGTGACAAACCTTTATGATGATAACAGAGATGAACAGTATGATATAATGATTTAATAATGATTTAATAATGAAGGACCGCCAATTTTGAAGATGGAGGTTCGAAATGTTCTTAAACATATGAAAGCTGGCAAGGCGCCAGGTTGAGATAACATCACTACAGAAATTATTAAAGCTTTAGAAGAATATGGAATAGATCAAGTCACCAGACTGCTGAACTCATTATATGATACCGGACATATACCTTCTGAATTGTGTAATTCTGAATTTATTGCAATCCCAAAGAAATCAGGAGCCTTGGAATGTGATCAACATAGAACAATTAGTATAATGAGTCACATCACAAAGATTTTGCTACGAAATATCATGCAAAGAGTGAGGAAGGAAATACAACCTGAAAAAGGGAAAGAATAATGTGAGTTTGTAGAAGGAAATGGTACAGTAAATGCTGTGTATATACTGCGATCAGTTATTGAACGTTCTATAGAAGTAAACAAAGATATACATCTTTACTTCGTTGACTACACAACGGCTTTCGATAGAGTTAGACATGTCAACATGGTGGATATGCTTGCAGATCTACAAATTGATGGGAAAGACATGGTGTGCTGATGCCGGCGCTTTTGTCAACCCTGCAAAGGCATCGGTTACATGGTTCTCCCTAAACAATCATATTGTGAACGCAGACCTGCTGGCAGTAAGAGTGGATGGGAGCATTTTGAGTAAAACCCAGTCAATGACATATCTTGGTGTGAGGCTTGATCGTAGCCTGTCATTCAGAGATCATGTCGATTATATCATAACGAAGCTCGAAAAGGTTTGTCAGCAATGAGAGTCATGGCGACTGACAATATCGAGCAAAGACTGCTAATACTTCTGTTCCAAGTACTGGTGCTTTCACGCATCGAGTATGCCCTGGCCATCCTCACTGTCAGCCCTACACAGATTGGAAGACTTGAAAAGGTACAAAAAGAAGCCATGCGCATCATTTTGGGCTGCACGAGAGACACCAGCTGTGTAGCAATGAGATACCTCCTTGACTTCCCCACAATGTAACACAGGATCAAGATTTGGAGAGCTCGTGCATACTTAAAAATAAGTGCAGATGAGCAGCACCCTCTGCAGATGCTATATTCAGAGAAAAGGGTAACAGACTAAAGAGGGACAAATCATGGATGGGTCGGGCGGAAGATATCATCAGACAGGTCTTCAGTCTTACCAGTATCAAACCCGGCAAGGAATGGGTGCCGGTGCCTCCAGCTTTTAGGTGCAATTTCTCCTGCATTATCACACTCGACAGACGGTGCAGAGAACAGAACCCTGCCGCTGTCAATGCAGAGGTCAACGCGCTCATCTATGAACACTCAGATAGCCCCTAAGTGCTCATCTATACAGATGAATCTGTTGTAAAGCAACAGAGAAGTGCGTGGGCATTTGCAGCCCGTTCAGCGGGCCGAACCGTTCAAGAATCCAGTGGTGCCCACATTTGACCACGAGCAGCATGACGATGGAGGTGATGGCAGTTACACAGGCTTTCATATGGCTGGAATCACAGCATTATACCAACGTGTGTGTACTAAGTGACTCAATGAGCATGATTCAGAAGGTCGAAGTTGGAGCTGTACGCAAACAGTGGACTGGGTCGCTGCGGAAGTCTGTTGTCCGTGAAGTCACATTCATCTTCGTCCCGGGACATGCGGGAGTCGAGGGAAATGAACGAGCTGATAAACTGGCTGGCTCTGCACCCTCTGTAGATGGCCAGCCGATGTTATTAACGCCCTTAAAGATATGGCGAGAACAGAGGACTTTGACGTCAGTGAATCCACATCGCTGTCCAGGATGAAAGACTTGGGAGTAAGAATCGGCACGGCCAGACACGAGAGGTACATCGGGAAAACAAAGCGCCTCGTCAACCAACACAGAACTGGCACTATTAGCCACCGGACGCTGATGCATATGCTGGGGAGGGGGGAGGATCTGAGCACCTATGGACCTGTCCGGTGTGCAATGAAGATACCCCAACTGATAATTGATAACTGATAACTGGGAAAGACATTACACTTATAAACAAACATATATTGGAAACAACAAGCTGCCATAAGGGTTGATAATGAAGTGTGACAATATCAGCGTATTAAGAGAGGTGTTAGGCAGGGATGTGTAATGTCTCCAGATCTTGTTGTCCCTATACAGTGAAAATATTTTCAGAAATGTAGAAGATATAAATGGAATCAGCATTGGAGGACAAAACATCAATAACATTAGATATGCAGATGATACAGTGTTGATTGCAGACAATGAGCAGGATCAGTAACAATTAGTAGATGCGGTTGTTGCACATAGTGAACAACTGGGATTAGAATTAAATTGTAAAATGACACAGATTATGGTCGTCACAAGGAAGAACGAAATACTACAATGTAATATACAAGTAAATGGGAATATTCTTCAACAAATTAATCAGTACAATTATCTCGGAACAGTCATAACATCTGGTAGGAGATGCCTTGTAGAGATTAGAATCAGTATCGCCTTGGTGAAAGTAGCTTTTTGCAAGATGAAAAACATACTGACCAATAAAAAGATGTCAATTGAAACGAGATCGAAGGGAACAGACCAAGGGCAAGACCGAGAAGCAAATACCTGGATAGCTTGGCCACACGGCATGGTCGAGACAGGAACACTAATCTGATCCACGACTCTGGTGATCGAGTGAAATGACGAGTCATGACCGCCCACGCTTTCATGCATGGCACATGATTGATTGATTGAGAGACTTAAACACAATACGTTGGATTTAAGAGGTAAAACTATCTTCCAGAAGATATTTAACCAATTATGCAAGCAAACAACAAATAAACACACGGATGACAAAATTAATGTGGAGCTTAGGGAGAAACTAGACCGATTCAGGGGAATAAAGTGGTAAAGAAAGACGCAGATACTGATTGTTCAGAAAACATTAAGAGAACATTGAGGGAACAGTGAGAAAACATTGAAAAAAACATTAAGAAAACATGAGAATAAAATAACAATAAAGCCGTTTCACTGAAACCCAGGTGGCAAGCTAATTATTATGAGACCTAAACCAAAAAGACCAATGGCTGACAGTATATCCGGATCTGTAGAATTCAAAATTCTGATTTCTATCTATCAATTTGAATACTGTAGACACAGAGAATGTATTTCCTGTCAATAAATTGCAGAATATATTGTTTTTGTCATTATGTAAAATGTCAATATGTATCTTCTTTGTGGTAACCGTATTCTAAGATTGTGTCCATGGCATGTACGTTTAGAATCCCCGGTGGTCTTCTCTAGTGATTGCGAAATGATACATGCCACTTTCTTATGTTGTCACAATTTAGATCTCCATTTTCAAAATCAAATATTACTTTAATTTGCGTTCTGGTGGCTTTCCATAGACTCTTCATAATAATTAACCTCTGCATTGTTATGGCCAATCTAGGTTCCACATATTTTGAACAGAATCTATACTACTTCCCCTATACTACTATTCTCAGGAACCTAAATAATATGAATCGGCTCAATCAGCTATTACTGTTAAATTAATGTACTAGTCTGTTCAGAGTAACCGGTGACCTCAGACATTACGGGGTGTCCCACGTTTCACAAACTAACATCCCAGTTTGCAGACTGCGTGGCAACTACTGGCAACTGTTTGTGCAAAGGAGGTGTGTTCATCAGCCCCAAAACAAGACTTTGCCGGCACACACCAGCAACGGTACGTTTGACTAATTAATGGCATAACAAAGATCATTATCCAATTCTTTTTATCGTAGGCTTCATTTGCCTGTCAACGTTTGCCTGTCAACCGGGTGGTCATGTATTCGAATCCCTCTTGAGGCGGATTTTTTGTTGTTGTGAACCAGAACTTGGCTCCCAGGTCAGAACACATCCCTAAGCAGGAACCTATTGTAGGTCTGTGCTAGTGATAAGACAGTCACATGTTATAGACCTGAATGTGCGTATACACAAGTGTCCGGTCTTTTCCTCTGTCTCATAATATGGTAAAATGCAAATGCTCATGTTCACAAATTTCATTTGACAATGTTTATTTTTCCCTATGTGAATTTAACATGCAAAATAGTTAGTGATATACGAAAGATGAGTGACTGGAAGGGTCGAATGTAAGACGGGCCTGCGTGCCCTATTTGTAACAATTTGTATATAAAGTTCGTTCGTTCGTCCGCTCGATGTTTTGTTCTGTAGACGGGCGACGAACGCAGACGTCGAACCCTCGCCCGGTCGCGCTCATAACATTATCAGTGTAGCTCCCTATCATCTTCGCCAACTCCCCAGTCCCAGATCAGACCTGTCAAAAGTGGGTTAAAGGACATGCCCTATACAGCAAATGCATGTGATTTTCACCATATCAAGGGTAAACAGGTCTATAATAAAGTAGGACTGACAAGGTATGATGTATACTGAATACGCCTGAAGACCCCTATCCGGGTCCATTACTTTTAATTTGTTTTATTTAATCTAGTTAGAGATTAAACGAAAGCTAGTTGCACGTGTTAGAAATCCTTTCACATTTTACGAAAATAAACTTCCACACCCCACACAGGTACAAGAGAAACAAATGAGATGATGATGATGATGATGATGATGATGATGATGATGATAAAACTGATGATGATGATGATGAAATAATCGCAGCAGTGTCTAGATTACATGCAAGTAACACACCATCGTTGCACCACAAATATAACTTAAAGGCATATATGATCCGAGAATGTTTGCTGCAGTGTTATTTATATGCGACAAAATAAAGGGTTGTGAATAGATGATGCAAAGTCAATCCACAATCCAGTGGTTCTAAAAATATATGACTGAAGGAATAACAAGGCTTCAACAGGCTTGTACACATGGTATCGACCACGACGGAGGTGTGTAGCTGCCGAGACTTTACCACAGTGAATAAATGTTTATTTTGCGTATCCTTTTACAGGACTTAGCTGTCAACAGCAGCATCTTTCAGCTGTCTGTTGATCTCTTGGCAAGATTACGCTCAGTAGTTTGCCATTGCTTTCTGAGCGGCCGGCTCAGTATCCCGCAAGTCACGAGCGGGGGTCGAACCACCTCAGCTCTCGCTCCGCTACGAGACTCTGCGTGATAAACGGGATTACAGAGAGAAAGTGTTGTAACCCCACAGCCAGAGAGACCGGCACCACAGTGAATAAAAACACAAAATATGAGTAAGAAGCTCGCCGAGTGGACAAAGACAAAGTCCTTTTTCACTTCCAAGAGTTAACGATCGGATTACCTATAAGAAGATAAGCATTCCTTTATATTTTCTCTGTTTTATTGTTTGGCTCTTGGTGTCCCGTTGATAAAGTCTGCTGTTGAAACGCTCGCATGTATCAGTGTGTTTTTTCCATTTAATGAGCTAACTAGTCATGTTTTGTTTTGCCTTTATAAGCAATGACAAACTACTGAGCGTAATCTTGCGAAGAAATCAACATACAGCTGAAAGATGCTGGTGTTGACAGCGATATCTTGTAAAGGATATGCAAAAAAGAAAAAAGAAGTTATATGTCTATATTGAGGTAATACTGTTGAACGGAAGCGATTCATTGCTAAATAGCAAACAAATGAGGAATTATGTGGAAGCTGCGAATGATAATAACACTGTGGATTGATAGAAAAAACAATGAAGATATCTTGAAAGAAGTTAACTCACAAAGGGAACTGTTTACTCACATTAGAAGAAGAAAGTCCATATTCCTTGGGCATGTCAAGAGAAGGGTAAAGCTGGAGTATGTCCTTACAACGGGAAGGTTGGATGGGAAGAGGGGCAGTGGAGTCCAAGAGAGCAGATGCTGAACAGTTTTACATAATGGTCTGCAGGAACGACTGTATCACAAATGATTGGCAGCACAAGAGACAGAAGGTTGTGTGCATACATGATCAAATACACCACACGGCAAGGACTTTAAGAAGAAGCAGTTATATTTCTACAGCTTACTGCTTGTAGATGCTTCTACAGCTTTGAGAAGCCTGGGTAATATGATAACAGTTGCTTTGACTAAAAAACAGTCGATACAATTTAAACCATTGAGGTTCGGATTAATAATCATCAGTTAAGTACGAGCTTAGAGCAGCTTAAAACCCATTAAGATGGTATCTGCAATGTCAAGGACTTCAGCCAGCATGTTTGATGCAAGACAACAATGTATAATGACGTTCAATCAAGTAGATGGTTTCCCGAGTTGAGTCACAATTACGTGTAGAGTGTTTCTAGAGTGGTGACAGAATTATGTGATTCATAATCCATTCACATTGTCTCCCCGAGTAGTTACAGAAATATGTGATTCACATTGAAACAGGTCGTGACATCTTATACCACGCCTTATATTGTTGGTAAATACACTGAGTGATGGACAATCAGATATTTTAACACAGATAAAGACTCTTGTATCATATCTGGTTTTCGTTGGCATTTTACGAGACAATTGTGTTTAATTATGTAATATAACACATTACCATATATAACATTTTGGACGCTGTCTAAATACCATTATTGATCATTATTAACGAAGACTGATTTTAGTAAGCTTGTACTTCAAAGTTATTCATTTTAACGCATTAGACATACTTTCCCAGATATCTTCTTCTTCTTCTTCTTCTTCTTCTTCTTCTTCTTCTTCTTCTTCTTCTTCTTCTTCTTCTTCTTCTTCTTCTTCTTCTTCTTCTTCTTCTTCTTCTTCCTCTTCTTCTTCGTCTTCTTCTTCTTCTTCTTCGTCTTCTTCTTCTTCTTCTTCTTCTTCTTCTTCTTCTTCTTCTTCTTCTTCTTCTTCTTCTTCTTCTTCTTCTTCTTCTTCTTCTTTCTTCTTCTTCTTCTTCTTCTTCTTCTTCTTCTTCTTCTTCTTCTTCTTCTTCTTCTTCTTCTTCTTCTTCTTCTTCTTCTTCTTCTTCTTCTTCTTCTTCTTCTTCTTCTTCTTCTTCTTCTTTTTCTTCTTCTTCCTCTTCTTCTTCTTCTTCTTCTTCTTCTTCTTCTTCTTCTTCTTCTTCTTCTTCTTCTTCTTCTTCTTCATCTTCTTCTTTTCTTCTTCTTCTTCTTCTTCTTCTTCTTCTTCTTCTTCTTCTTCTTCTTCTTCTTCTTCTTCTTCTTCTTCTTCTTCTTCTTCTTCTTCTTCTTCTTCTTTTTCTTCTTCTTCTTCTTCTTCTTCTTCTTCTTCTTCTTCTTCTTCTTCTTCTTCTTCTTCTTCTTCTTCTTCTTCTTCTTCTTCTTCTTCTTCTTCTTCATCTTCTTCTTTTCTTCTTCTTCTTCTTCTTCTTCTTCTTCTTCTTCTTCTTCTTCTTCTTCTTCTTCTTCTTCTTCTTCTTCTTCTTCTTCTTCTTCTTCTTCTTCTTCATCTTCTTCTTCTTCTTCTTCTTTTTCTTCTTCTTCCTCTTCTTCTTCTTCTTCTTCTTCTTCTTCTTCTTCTTCTTCTTCTTCTTCTTCTTCTTCTTCTTCTTCTTCTTCTTCTTCTTCTTCTTCTTCTTCTTCTTCTTCTTCTTCTTCTTCTTCTTCTTCTTCTTCTTCTTCTTCATCTTCTTCTTCTTCTTCTTCTTTTTCTTCTTCTTCCTCTTCTTCTTCTTCTTCTTCTTCTTCTTCTTCTTCTTCTTCTTCTTCTTCTTCTTCTTCTTCTTCTTCTTCTTCTTCTTCTTCTTCTTCTTCTTCTTCTTCTTCTTCTTCTTCTTCTTCTTCTTCTTCTTCTTCTTCTTCTTCTTCTTCTTCTTCTTCTTCTTCTTCTTCTTCTTTTTCTTCTTCTTCTTCTTCTTCTTCTTCTTCTTCTTCTTCTTCTTCTTCTTCTTCTTCTTCTTCTTCTTCTTCTTCTTCTTCTTCTTCTTCTTCTTCTTCTTCTTCATCTTCTTCTTTTTCTTCTTTTCTTCTTCTTCTTCTTCTTCTTCTTCTTCTTCTTCTTCTTCTTCTTCTTCTTCTTCTTCTTCTTCTTCTTCTTCTTCTTCTTCTTCTTTTTCTTCTTCTTCTTCTTCTTCTTCTTCTTCTTCTTCTTCTTCTTCTTCTTCTTCTTCTTCTTCTTCTTCTTCTTCTTCTTCTTCTTCTTCTTCTTCTTTTCTTCTTCTTCTTCTTCTTCTTCTTCTTCTTCTTCTTCTTCTTCTTCTTCTTCTTCTTCTTCTTCTTCTTCTTCTTCTTCTTCATCTTCTTCTTCTTCTTCTTCTTCTTCTTCTTCTTCTTCTTCTTCTTCTTCTTCTTCTTCTTCTTCTTCTTCTTCTTCTTCTTCTTCTTCTTCTTCTTCTTCTTCTTCTTCTTCTTCATCTTCTTCTTCTTCTTCTTTTTCTTCTTCTTCCTCTTCTTCTTCTTCTTCTTCTTCTTCTTCTTCTTCTTCTTCTTCTTCTTCTTCTTCTTCTTCTTCTTCTTCTTCTTCTTCTTCTTCTTCTTCTTCTTCTTCTTCTTCTTCTTCGTCTTCTTCTTCTTCTTCTTCTTCTTCTTCTTCTTCTTCTTCTTCTTCTTCTTCTTCTTC
The DNA here is from genome assembly GCA_014155875.1 of Cepaea nemoralis. Lineage (NCBI taxonomy): Eukaryota > Metazoa > Mollusca > Gastropoda > Stylommatophora > Helicidae > Cepaea > Cepaea nemoralis. The sequence goes on along the minus strand of JACEFZ010022473.1, from coordinate 71,653 downwards.
TCCTTCTTCTTCATCAGCCCTTTATCCCCTAATTGGGGCATAGGTCCTCAACCAAACCATTCCAAACCGTCCTATCTTTTGCTATCTCCTGCCGCTCCCTTCATGTTCTCCTATTGTTTTTCCTATCTGTCTGTAATCCTATTCTCCGTGTGTTTTAGCCCCCCCCCCCCCTCCCCCCTCCCCGAATTTCGTTTGCTTTGTGGTTCCTGACATGGGAGTGTCGAGTTAAATTTGTCCTCAGGTTAACTCAACGTGTCTTTTCCTCACATCCTGGTTCACTGGAATTCGTTTAGTTCTCTCCATTAGCTCTACATTGATGGTTCTGACATAACATTTTATTTCATCTCTCTAGTTATACTTAATCAGAGCTTCTCAAACTACTCATATTTTTTTCACTTTTGACCCATTGTTTTTATCAGACGAAAATGTTCGTGACCCACTAACTCTTTTATAAAAATCAATATGTATTACGTCTGTGTTTAATAATTAAACATAAATATGAATTTATAACTGCATCTGAGACCCCAAATTATGTTTAACCTAGCCCCAAAGCGCGGCGACGTCTGCTTTGAGAAGCCCTGCTGTGAATTACTTGTCGGGTTTTCACTTCCATTAGATTGAGTCATTAATTATTGCTTCCTGCTGGGTATTTCGGTGTGCTCTATATTTGTTTGTCACGTGACGATGCAAAGGTCGCTTGATGATACGAGATTTGTTATGCCGAAACGTTGTCTATTTTCGGTTAATAAACGCCATCGTATTCATTACATGCATTCTGTTTAAGACGACTGGGGAGCAAATGTCCTCGTTTGCATCTGTTTTTGATAAAAGGCACAATAAACACTTCATCTTAATAAATTAAGTGTCTTGCCTTCTGGTGTTGGCGACCATGCTTCTCCCCAAATTGCGATCTCCGACCCCATGCGTTGACTCGCTTCCGTACTTTGACAAGACTGTCAAGAATTTTCTCTCGCTTTCCTTCTTCTATCTCTTTTTCCACAAATCTGTCCGATTATCACAATATGTTCAAGTTTTAGTCTTCGCATAAAAAGTTTACAGGACGTTGCTATCAACACCAGCATTTTTTGCTGTTATGATATCTTGGAAAGTTAACGTTCATCCAAACAAGGATGACAGCTTCTTTCTGATGTTTGTGATAAGTCATATATGCAACTTACCCTCTCTCAAAATGTCCACGTTACTCATTTTGGATGCAAATGGAATTTTCAGAATTTATCTATAATACCACACCTCCAAGGCTTGTGGGGATGTTTTTTTCTCGCATGTTTACTAATCGCCCAGGATTCTCAGTCACGTGTTAAAACTGGTTCTATGTAACAGGACGACTTTTCCCCACTCTAATGTCCAATGACAAGGGCTTATTGCATAAAGTGTTCTTTATTTGATAGAATGCGGTTGTCTTTGCTTGTCCTAATTGGTACTTTACTTCCACTTTATAAGATCCATGTACCTAGATAACTACATTTCTCCACTTACCGTAAAATAATGTCATTTACTTTAATTACACATTTAGGCACAATCTGTTTCTTTGAAATCACAACGACTGATGCCTTCTTATTATTAGAGTTAAGGGGACAGTTTTTCACTTTCTACAACTAATGTATCTTTCCCCTCCGCCGTGTCTCCACTTTACCGAGGTAGAGGAGTTTGAGTGTTCCAATGACCCCAAGAACTATGACGACAGTAGCACAGCTACTGGTAGGGTATCCCATGTAGGACAGGTCAATGGATAGTTGTGTGTTGAGTTGAGTTGAGTTAAAAACCGACATCACTGCATTCAGGACATTTCCATACGAGCTCCGTCCCCTCGTTCAACAGCCAGCGAAGAGTCACACTACTAATCGTTCCCACCGCTATCTGATTAAATGTTCTCCTGGTTCTCCCTCTCATTTTTGAGATTCTTCCGGAACCCCTGCCGATCCCCCACAATCTAATTCTTTCCACATATGGGATCTCAATCTGTTCCTCCGCCTTCTCCACCTAATCTCACAAACGCACGACCACCTCCCTCTTGTCTATAGGCAATCTGTCACCAAGAAGTGCATTCCCTGCTAGCCTATCAGCCTGTTCATTCCCCCGCACCCCCGCATGGCCAGGGCAAAATATCCATACAATTCTCACAATCTGTTACCTCTGAAGTGTCAAGAGTCATTCCACACGAAACATTCCTTTCTCCACCTTACTAAGCATATTCTTTGAATCCGTAATGAATACAACGTGTGTTGCAGTAGTCTCTTCTAGCCAACGGAATGCCGCTGTTACTGTCTCCAACTCCATTCTCATACTGGAGGTCGTAGTCTCATATGCCATACTCTCCTTTTTCAAGACTCGTCCATTAGCCTTTGCAATAAATCTCCAACCACTATGTCTGTTTCTCACTACTGACAAATCGGTGTAGATGATCATGTCACATTGATCTGTGTTACCCTGGATCAGCTGTTGCACTTCAAACTCAGTGCGGACCGCTGCCCATTCTCTGCACTCGCGACCCATTGTGCCAGTCCGTCATGTCTTCCGGAACTTCAACCCACTCTCTTCCGCGATTGATGGTCTCTAGATTACACACTTAACGTATAGAAAGTTCTGCATTTGCCATCCAGGACCTGCCTCGTCTTAGTCTATGACCCTTGACCATATCAATGGCTGCATGCAGCGGGTGATCCCTATCTGCAGCAACTCGCAGGTACCATTGGCCTGAAGGACCCTATGCCTATCCGTCATTGTTGGTAGCGCCAGGATATGCCTCATGCATATAATTGGTGTGTCCTTTGTGCACCCTAGGATTAACCTCATTGCGGCATTCTGTATACGCTCCAACCTTTCAAGCTGGCTCTTTGATACTGTCAGCAGCCCCAAACCATACTCAGTGACAAAAATTATTAATTGATGAAAGAGCCTATAAAGCATCCTCTGCTCTACCCCGGTTGCTGCCATAGCCCTCAATGCATTAAGTCCCATACCAGCCTTCACCACCAAAGCCTCCACGTGATCCTTAAAAGACAAACGCCTGTCAAAGGTGATATCCAAGTACTTCAATTTACTCTCTCGCCTAATAGGACATCCATTCAACATAATACCTGGGACATTTGCCTTGACGATCCGGTTATCCAGAGAGTACCACACGACCGACGCCTTGTCTAGGTTTATAACGGCCCCTGCATCCCTGCACCACTCTGCACCCCATTTACTGCCAACTGTAAGTCTTTCGCCAAACTGGCCCTGTCTCTGCCCTGTCTGTACACCAGCACATCATCTACAAATGTCAAGATTCCACCCACACCTGGTGTCTCAATAGCTGCGATTTTGCTGGTGTAGACCATAAAGAGCACTGGGGACAAGGCAGATCCCTGTGGCAACCCAGTTGTAATAGTACAGGGGTCAGAAGTCTAGGCACCCATGCGCAGTGCAACCTTACACTCATAAAGGACCGCCGCAACCCATCTAACAAGGAAAGGGCAGATCTCCATGTCCAACTGTGTGTATATCAACATATCATACATGACCCTGTTATACGCATCCTCCAGATCAAGAGCTACTGCCACTGTCTCTTATTTATCCTGGAAGCCCTCGTAGACATCAAAAGCAAAAGTTGCAGCATTGGCCCAGATGTCCTTTCCAGGCCGGTAACTTCCGAGTCCTTGAGGAAGCAAATTACTTTCCAAATGTCGCTGAGGTCTGCGTGCTACTATCTTTCCAAGGACTTTGTCATATGTGTTTTGCAGGGTTATGATTCGGTATTCATTAAGTCTGGAGCTGGAGTGATCCTTACCTGGCTTTGGGAGTGGGACAAGTTAGCCTTGCAGACAAACGTGGGGTATTTCCGCCGTATTGATGCTTATGTTGAAGCAAAGAGCCATCTCCTCCAATTCCCCGTCATTTATGTTACTCATATGGGAGTACCTCACCCCATCCGGACCTGGTGCTGTGTCTTTAGCCCGCATCAGTACCCGTCTAATATCCTCCACCTTAAACTCACAGTCCTCCTTTATAGTGACCCGTGACAAGGCTTCTCTGACGTTATCTCTAATAGCTCTTATCTTACAGATCCGTCGTTTTAAAAATCGTGCAAGAAAAGCCTCCCCTATGTCCTTGTCAGTTGTCATAGGTCGGTTGTTAACATCATAAACGGTACCATGTGTACTAGGCATCATCTGTCTCTTCATCTGCCGGTGCAGCTTCCAGAATTTCCCTAATGTCACATATCAACCGACTTCATTGATAAACTGTTCCCACTTAATCCTTTTTGCCTCAGCTGCCTGGAGTTTAAAATTCTGCACCTTTACTTTTTTATGTTTCAGTCTCCTCCAATTCTGTGTCAACTGAATTGGTTGTGCTCCTCATCCTCTGCCAATTCCTTATGGCCGCCCTCTTTTCCGTCCATGAATTCTCCACCTCTGGTGTTCGCCATGGTGGTTGGATGAAAACGAATCAGGTCAATGAAAAAAGATCAATGAATAGGAACTAGACGAAGGTACGCACACACTCATGATGCCTAAAGGTAGATTGAGGACTGTCAAAGGCTAGGGAAAGCACACCCGATAAATGCTTGTCGAAGTCGGATATACTGAGCCACAGGTTTGACAAAACATTGCAACGTAACTCAATTAACCCATGATACCACAAATTAAAATAAATTAGAATGTTACTAATCCCGTGAAGTCCCACCAGGCAGTGATAATGCCGTGCCCCCTGCCTCGACGGAGTCCACCCAATGCCACTGGTGGTCACCTTCCCCTGTGCTGTGGAGTCAAGGTACATATGGGTATGGTAAGATCTATTGACCAAGCATCCAGTATACTCAACATGCTACAGGGCAACGCCGAAGAAGTTTTTAACAAGAAAATCCTCTAACAAATCATCTTCATAGAGATAGAGTAGATATGGCATGCATTTAAAATACAGACCTCAACGTCCATCACACATTCTCAGGCAGAGAATATCAGGCCACGCGTTTCGACCGCGAAGGACACAAAGGAGGATTTCTAATACTTACATGAAATGCATTACCCTGCAGTGAATTATCTGTGATCGCTGACAACCAAACTGAAATTATAGGTGTTGACATAATGATAAAGGACCTGAAAATAAGAATGTACTGTCTGTACAGCCCAGCAGATAATGACCTAACACTTTCACTCGTGAAAATCACTGACACAAACTGCATTATAGTCGGAGACTTTAATAGCCGTTCAGAAAAATAGGGATTCCGAGATACTGACAACAGATGTGATAAAGTGGAGGACTCGGAAATAAACTCTAATTTCCATTTCCTCAACAAAGTGGATACCACAATGAGTTTCTGCTCTAGAATATGGTTTATAACTTCCACTTCATACTTAGCGTTCTGCACAGGAGACATCTTCCACAAAATCGATGGCCAGTTGCTTGACCAATTAGAAGGAGTGATCACAGACCAACCAAACCTATAGAGAATACGGAGTATGTTCCATAGGAGCAAAAGCCTGTAATTACAACCGAACTGATTGGGTAGATTTTCCACGCTAACAGAAAAATACTGTGAAAACATAAGAACACGACATGGAAACATAGCACAAATTGAAAGTCTAAACAAAGCAATAATACAGGCGGCCACTGAGTCTACTGTAAGAGGAGCAAGGTAAAATGACAAACAATAATGGACTGAGGAACTACACATTATAAAGGACAAAGTTGAAGATGCCAGGAAGACAGAAGAAAGAGAACAAATAACTGAAGTGAACATCTCTCTCAAGGCCATCTTAGGAAAATATAAAATAACATTAAATCAAACAACAAGAGATTATTGGAAGGGAAAAACACAAGGAAATGCTTTGCTTACAGGTCAAAAGGCTGCAAATGCACTAACTGAGCACTATGCTAATGCAAACTACAATTATATTAAAACAGAACAGAAGAAAGCAATCAATCAATCATAGTAATATAGAGACAGCTGCAGAATATATGATGGCAAATGTAAAAATGGAAGAATTGAAACAGGCAATGAATATCATAAAAAGGAGAATTCACCAGGAAAAGACGGAGTCACAAATGAAATACGGATATGAATAGGTAATCAGATAAAAAAACAACCACTTGCAACCCTAAATTACAACTGGAAGAGAGGTGTAGCACCACAAGCATGGAAGGAAGCTGTACCAATATAAGTCCCCAAAAAGGGAAAGACCTGGAAGAATCAAATGACTATATTACTCTACATAGCTGTGTAGGAAACTTAATGGAACGCATTATCAATGGTCGAATAACATGACATCTGGAAGAAAACCAACTCTTTAACTCCATACCAAGCACGATTCAGAAAGTTTAGATCCACTGAAAATCAAATAGCCAATATAGCTCAGGAAATAGAGGGTGCCTTCCAAAATAAAAACAACAAAAACACTAGCGGTCTGGATAGATAAAGAAAGAGTATTTGATAAAGTATGGAAAGAAAGACTGAAAGTAAAAGTGAAAAAAATGCAGGTTTATGGGAAAAATGTACAAATATATCAGCCACTTCATAGAGAACAGAACTTCCAGGACAAAAGTACACGAATAAACCAGCAAGAAGATGCTGTTTGAGAAGTGAATCCCACAAGGGAGAGTTCTTTCACCAACATTATTCCTAGCATATATAATGGACATAGCAGAAACGTTTGTCAGCCGAGTGCATTAATCCTCCTTTGCAGATGACCTAGTCATATGGACATTTGAAGTATATATTACTACTATATAACATTAGAATGCGGCAAGCAATATTAGCGCTAGATGACTGGTCAAAATCATGGCTAGTGTAGATAAGTGAGGAAAAAACAACATGCACAGTGTTCTCCCTCTCAAATAAAACTTAGCATCCTTAGCTAGTATTGAATGGAAAAATATTGCCCCATGAAAAAATTCAAAACTATCAGTGAGTAATCTTTGATCATCTCCTGACATGGAAGACACAATTTTAGAAAGATCGAACAAGAGCAAGGCAAATAATGCCAGTCACAAAAAAGCTTGCTGGTACAACGTGGGGAGCAGATGAGAAAATTATCAATAATTATATATACTGGACGGATGAGGCCAGCAACAAGCAGAAAATTTAGAAGATTGACATACCACAACAAATATTAAAGTTGTAATGGTATTGGGATGGAAAGACTGAAGCGAAGTATCTTTGTAGAAACTGCAAAAAGACAGATTATGACCGATCATATACTTAACATAACAACAGTCAAACCTATTCGCAAAGCACACAATTCCCAGCTAGGGGACAGCAGTAACTACCAAATATGATAGAAAACATTGCTGATAGTTAAAAACAAAACACTCAGAATGAAACAGAAAAAAAGAAAAATTACGTTAAACTACATAAAAGAACATTACCCTAGTAGCATTTGGACCCATGCATATACAGATAGATCAGCCACAAATTCATTAGAAAATGGAATAGAAGGAATTCTCCTAAATCTGAAAAATGTAGCGAAGAAAGAAAACCACAGTCAGTGGCAGCTGGAGCATGCTTAAGTAACTTTAAAGCAGAGGCAGACGCTTTGAAAACGACAGCAGAAATGCTCTTGATGGCGGAAAATAAAAAGAAGCATATAGCTTGTTTCACAGATGCAAAGTCAGCTGTCTCAATACTGAAAAGCAAAAACAGCACAAAATTGGCAGACCTAAGAGCAGCACTCCATCGACTATGTCAGAAGTTTAAAAGAAACGTTGTGATACAGTGGATCCCATCACATTGCACTATACCTGGACATGAGGCTGACAGATTGACAAACAGGGCGGACGATTACCTCAGCCTGAGATAGACATAACCTACAATGAAGCAAAGTGGTTTACTAAAAAGTACTTATAGAACAAAGTACAGGCCATGAGAAAGATTATGCATATTATCAGCTCAACCAAAGTGAACAAGTAGCAATCTTCAGTCTCTGCACAGGACTGAAACATCGCTTGTTCAATAAACTAAAGATAGGAGATACTGTTGCATGTAATTGTGGAACTGGTAAAATTACAGCTAGACATTTTTTGCAGGAGTGTTCAATATATGCAGAGCAGAAAAAGATTTAGTGGCCCACACCTGCTTTATTTGAGGACACTCTCTATGGAGATGTCATCAAGCTCAAGTCGTCTGCTGCTGTCTTTAGCTATATTCAGGCTGACACCTAAAGATGCACGAAGAAGAAGTTCCTAGCCTACAACATTTAATACAGCATATATGTGTGTGGTAAAAGCGTTCCGGTGGCACGAAATGGAACATTGCTTGGCTAGCAAATCAATTATGTGGAAAGTCCGAATCGAAAGCTCATTGTTTGGGCGTCACCAAAGGTGGAAAAAAGCGTCCCAGTGGCACGAAATGGAATATTGCTTGGCAATTAATTTCATTACGTGAAAAATCCGTATCGAAAACCCATTGTGTGGATGTAACCTGTAGACTGCATTCTTCTGGTTTCCGGAGGAACAGCCCGTGGTGACTGGAAGGACTAATATACGGAAGTGAGGCTATGCAGCTATGTGCGGGACGTGACGGATGAACTCAGAACCCAGAACGCTTTGCGTCGGCTGTGCAATTATGGAAACCTCCTTAGATGGCCAGGAATGCTCAATGTCTGTCCCTGCCTTCCCTTAAGGGCTGACATGAATGCCTTGAGTTGTATTGTAAATGGGTCAGCTGGGATGGGGAAAACACCACCACAGTGAGAGTCGAACTTCATACGAAACACCAAGGAAGGTTACTCCGGCCAACAAATGCCTGAAGAGGTCGAATAGGCTGCTTAAAAGTGCAAATATCGCAGCTCGGTACTTCAATTTTAATTCACCGCAACAGACGTCACGAGGCTATATTTAGCTTTAGCAGCTATATATAGCGTAGTTAGCAGCTATATATAGCACTGGCGGGGGATCTCCGTTCAATTAAAGTTTTTTTCAGTGCGTATCATGGCGCGACATGGCGCGAAAAAGGCGCTAAAAGGAGCGACGAACGGTAACACAGTGTGTGTAGTACATTTTTACGTTGGCTTTCTGCAGTCATGAATTTTACTAACCCTAACCCTAACCCTAACAAGAGTATACAACCACTGAAATATTCAGGTCAACTCACACACATAACTAAACCATTTGCTGCACACCGACAACGTTATTCCGGTCAAGGTCATGCACACCGAGATACAGCGCGAATAAGGGGACTCCAGGATATGACGTGTGCCCTGGAATTCCCTTTGTTTGCGGTGAAGTACCCGCAGCTCTGCTGTAAACAGGCAAAACGCAATTGCATCCAAAACAACATTCCGAACGAACACAGAAGAAGAAGAAATAATTTCCTTTAGTTCTTTATGATTTGTTGCTGTCAACGTAAGTTATTTATATTGTATCAACTACGTAGTGTCTGTAGATTTCATTATATATTCACTGTAAAATGAAAACAAATCAGGAAACATTACACATACCTTGGTTTACGACCTTATTTATGCACAGAAGTGTTCCCAAAAGGTTTTTGATCCTTATGGCAGCTGATTGCTGTCAATATATATTCTTTGTTATTCGACTATCTTTGTCGTAAATGTTATTTATTCTAGTACTTTGATTATTTCATTATGTTTCACAATGTCAAATACTTAGTGTAGTCTATAAAATATAAATAATTATCTTTGTTTACTTATATAGCTCTTTCTAATAGTTTCCTGAGAATATGTCATTGTGTGTGTCCTGTCCTTCTAAAAATCCATTATGTTCGGCATTAATGTCTGGTTTAATCTGCTGCCTTGTCCTTCTCATAATTATTCTTATAAACAGCTTTGTTATGTGACTTTTAAACTTGTAAGACTTATTGTGCAATGATCTTCGCATTCTATAGCGTCTGGTTTCTTATACATTGCTGTAAAGATGGATTTTACTTTCGATCTTTAAAGAACTCACTGGCTATCTTAACTGGAAGGTTGGAGGAAACACATTGGGAGACCAAACGAGAAGATCCAAGACAGTTTGACATTATGGCATGGAGGAACGTCGGTGTTAGAAATGATTGTCATCTACTGTCTACGGCATCTTGCGATGTAGGAAAGTGGGGTCTAAAAAACTGTTATCTTCTGTCTATAATACCTTGCGATGTAGGAAAGTGGGGTCTAAAATACTGTCATCTACTGCCTATAATACCTTGCGATGTAGGAAAGTGGGGTCTATAATACTGTCATCTACTGCCTATAATATCTTGCGGTGTAGGAAAGTGGGGTCTAAAATACTGTCATCTACTGCCTATAATACCTTGCGATGTAGGAAAGTGGGGTCTATAATACTGTCATCTACTGCCTATAATACCTTGCGGTGTAGAAAAGTGGGGTCTATAATACTGTCATCTACTGCCTATAGTACCTTGCGATGTAGGAAAGTGGGGTCTATAATACTGTCATCTACTGCCTATAATATCTTGCGGTGTAGGAAAGTGGGGTCTAAAATACTGTCATCTACTGCCTATAATACCTTGCGATGTAGGAAAGTGGGGTCTATAATACTGTCATCTACTGCCTATAATACCTTGCGGTGTAGAAAAGTGGGGTCTATAATACTGTCATCTACTGCCTATAGTACCTTGCGATGTAGGAAAGTGGGGTCTATAATACTGTCTTCTACTGCCTATAGTACCTTGCGGTGTAGGAAAGTGGGGTCTATAATACTGTCTTCTACTGCCTATAGTACCTTGCGGTGTAGGAAAGTGGGGTCTAACATACTGTCATCTACTGCCTATAATACCTTGCGATGTAGGAAAGTAGGGTCTAAAATACTGTCATCTACTGCCTATAATACCTTGCGGTGTATTAAAGTGGTGTCTATAATACTGTCATCTACTGCCTATAGTACCTTGCGGTGTAGGAAAGTGGGGTCTATAATACTATCATCTACTGCCTATAGTACCTTGCGGTGTAGGAAAGTGAGGTCTAAAATACTGTCATCTACTGCCTATAGTACCTTGCGGTGTAGGAAAGTGGGGTCTATAATACTGTCATCTACTGCCTATAGTACCTTGCGGTGTAGGAAAGTGGGGTCTATAATACTGTCATCTACTGCCTATAGTACCTTGCGGTGTAAGAAAGTAGGGTCTAAAATACTGTCATCTACTGTCTATAGTACCTTGCGGTGTAAGAAAGTGGGGTCTATAATACTATCATCTACTGCCTATAGTACCTTGCGGTGTAGGAAAGTGAGGTCTAAAATACTGTCATCTACTGCCTATAGTACCTTGCGGTGTAGGAAAGTGGGGTCTATAATACTGTCATCTACTGCCTATAGTACCTTGCGGTGTAAGAAAGTGAGGTCTAAAATACTGTCATCTACTGCCTATAGTACCTTGCGGTGTAGGAAAGTGGGGTCTATAATACTGTCATCTACTGCCTATAGTACCTTGCGGTGTAAGAAAGTAGGGTCTAAAATACTGTCATCTACTGTCTATAGTACCTTGCGGTGTAGGAAAGTGGGGTCTATAATACTGTCATCTACTGTCTATAGTACCTTGCGGTGTAAGAAAGTAGGGTCTATAATACTGTCATCTACTGCCTATAATACCTTGCGGTGTAAGAAAGTGGGGTCTAAAATACTGTCATCTACTGCCTATAATATCTTGCGGTGTAAGAAAGTAGGGTCTAAAATACTGTCATCTACTGCCTATAGTACCTTGCGATGTATTAAAGTGGGGTCTATAATACTGTCATCTACTGCCTATAATACCTTGCGGTGTAGGAAAGTGAGGTCTATAATACTGTCTTCTACTGCCTATAGTACCTTGCGGTGTAGGAAAGTGGGGTCTAAAATACTGTCTTCTACTGCCTATAGTACCTTGTGGTGTAGGAAAGTGGGGTCTAAAAACCTGTCATCTACTGCCTATAATAACTTGCGGTGTAGGAAAGTGGGGTCAATAATACTGTCATCTACTGCCTATAATACATTGCGGTGTAGGAAAGTGGTTTCTAAAATACTGTCATCTACTGCCTATAATATCTTGCGGTGTAAGAAAGTAGGGTCTATAATACTGTCTTCTACTGCCTATAGTACCTTGCGGTGTAGGAAATTGGGGTCTAAAATACTGTCATCTACTGCCTATAGTACCTTGCGGTGTAGGAAAGTGGGGTCTAAAAACCTGTCATCTACTGCCTATAATAACTTGCGGTGTAGGAAAGTGGGGTCTATAATACTGTCATCTACTGCCTATAATACATTGCGGTGTAGGAAAGTGGTTTCTAAAATACTGTCATCTACTGCCTATAATATCTTGCGGTGTAAGAAAGTAGGGTCTATAATACTGTCTTCTACTGCCTATAGTACCTTGCGGTGTAAGAAAGTGGGGTCTAAAATACTGTCATCTACTGCCTATAGTACCTTGCGGTGTAGGAATGTGGGGTCTAAAATACTGTCATCTACTGCCTATAGTACCTTGCGGTGTAGGAAAGTGGGGTCTATAATACTGTCATCTACTGCCTATAGTACCTTGCGGTGTAGGAAAGTGGGGTCTAAAATACTGTCATCTACTGCCTATAATACCTTGCGGTGTAAGAAAGTGGGGTCTATAATACTGTCTTCTACTGCCTATAGTACCTTGCGGTGTTGGAAAGTGGGGTCTAAAGACCTGTCATCTACTGTCTATGGCATCTTGCGGTGTAGGAAAGTAGGGTCTAAAATACTGTCATCTACTGCCTATAGTACCTTGCGGTGTATTAAAGTGGTGTCTATAATACTGTCATCTACTGCCTATAGTACCTTGCGGTGTAGGAAAGTGGTGTCTATAATACTGTCTTCTACTGCCTATAATACCTTGCGGTGTAGGAAAGTGGGGTCTAAAATACTGTCATCTACTGCCTATAATACCTTGCGGTGTAGGAAAGTGGGGTCTAAAATACTGTCATCTACTGCCTATAATACCTTGCGGTGTAAGAAAGTGGGGTCTATAATACTGTCTTCTACTGCCTATAGTACCTTGCGGTGTTGGAAAGTGGGGTCTAAAGACCTGTCATCTACTGTCTATGGCATCTTGCGGTGTAGGAAAGTGGGGTCTATAATACTGTCATCTACTGCCTATAGTACCTTGCTGTGTAAGAAAGTAAGGTCTAAAATACTGTCATCTACTGCTTATAGTACCTTGCGGTGTAGGAAAGTAGGGTCTAAACACCTGTCATCTACTGCTTATAGTACCTTGCGGTGTAAGAAAGTGGGGTCTAAAATACTGTCATCTACTGCTTATAGTACCTTGCAGTGTAGGAAAGTGGGGTCTAAAATACTGTCATCTACTGCTTATAGTACCTTGCGGTGTAAGAAAGTAAGGTCTAAAATACTGTCATCTACTGCTTATAGTACCTTGCAGTGTAGGAAAGTGGGGTCTAAAATACTGTCATCTACTGCTTATAGTACCTTGCAGTGTAGGAAAGTGGGGTCTAAAATACTGTCATCTACTGCTTATAGTACCTTGCAGTGTAGGAAAGTGGGGTCTAAAATACTGTCATCTACTGCTTATAGTACCTTGCAGTGTAGGAAAGTGGGGTCTAAAATACTGTCATCTACTGCTTATAGTACCTTGCAGTGTAGGAAAGTGGGGTCTAAAATACTGTCATCTACTGCTTATAGTACCTTGCGGTGTAGGAAAGTGGGGTCTATAATACTGTCATCTACTGCTTATAGTACCTTGCAGTGTAGGAAAGTGGGGTCTAAAATACTGTCATCTACTGCTTATAGTACCTTGCGGTGTAGGAAAGTGGGGTCTATAATACTGTCATCTACTGCTTATAGTACCTTGCAGTGTAGGAAAGTGGGGTCTAAAATACTGTCATCTACTGCTTATAGTACCTTGCGGTGTAGGAAAGTGGGGTCTATAATACTGTCATCTACTGCTTATAGTACCTTGCAGTGTAGGAAAGTGGGGTCTAAAATACTGTCATCTACTGCCTATAATACCTTGCAGTGTAGGAAAGTGGGGTCTATAATACTGTCATCTACTGCTTATAGTACCTTGCAGTGTAAGAAAGTAAGGTCTAAAATACTGTCATCTACTGCCTATAGTACCTTGCAGTGTAGGAAAGTGGGGTCTAAAATACTGTCATCTACTGCTTATAGTACCTTGCGGTGTAAGAAAGTGAGGTCTAAAATACTGTCATCTACTGCTTATAGTACCTTGCAGTGTAGGAAAGTGGGGTCTATAATACTGTCATCTACTGCTTATAGTACCTTGCAGTGTAGGAAAGTGGGGTCTATAATACTGTCATCTACTGCCTATAATACCTTGCAGTGTAGGAAAGTGGGGTCTAAAATACTGTCATCTACTGCTTATAGTACCTTGCGGTGTAAGAAAGTGGGGTCTAAAATACTGTCATCTACTGCTTATAGTACCTTGCGGTGTAAGAAAGTGAGGTCTAAAATACTGTCATCTACTGCTTATAGTACCTTGCAGTGTAGGAAAGTGGGGTCTAAAATACTGTCATCTACTGCTTATAGTACCTTGCGGTGTAAGAAAGTGGGGTCTAAAATACTGTCATCTACTGCTTATAGTACCTTGCAGTGTAGGAAAGTGGGGTCTAAAATACTGTCATCTACTGCTTATAGTACCTTGCAGTGTAGGAAAGTGGGGTCTAAAATACTGTCATCTACTGCTTATAGTACCTTGCGGTGTAGGAAAGTGGGGTCTATAATACTGTCATCTACTGCTTATAGTACCTTGCAGTGTAGGAAAGTGGGGTCTAAAATACTGTCATCTACTGCTTATAGTACCTTGCGGTGTAGGAAAGTGGGGTCTATAATACTGTCATCTACTGCTTATAGTACCTTGCAGTGTAGGAAAGTGGGGTCTAAAATACTGTCATCTACTGCCTATAATACCTTGCAGTGTAGGAAAGTGGGGTCTATAATACTGTCATCTACTGCTTATAGTACCTTGCAGTGTAAGAAAGTAAGGTCTAAAATACTGTCATCTACTGCCTATAGTACCTTGCAGTGTAGGAAAGTGGGGTCTAAAATACTGTCATCTACTGCTTATAGTACCTTGCGGTGTAAGAAAGTGAGGTCTAAAATACTGTCATCTACTGCTTATAGTACCTTGCAGTGTAGGAAAGTGGGGTCTATAATACTGTCATCTACTGCTTATAGTACCTTGCAGTGTAGGAAAGTGGGGTCTATAATACTGTCATCTACTGCCTATAATACCTTGCAGTGTAGGAAAGTGGGGTCTAAAATACTGTCATCTACTGCTTATAGTACCTTGCGGTGTAAGAAAGTGGGGTCTAAAATACTGTCATCTACTGCTTATAGTACCTTGCAGTGTAGGAAAGTGGGGTCTATAATACTGTCATCTACTGCCTATAGTACCTTGCGGTGTAAGAAAGTGAGGTCTAAAATACTGTCATCTACTGCTTATAGTACCTTGCAGTGTAGGAAAGTGGGGTCTAAAATACTGTCATCTACTGCTTATAGTACCTTGCGGTGTAAGAAAGTGGGGTCTAAAATACTGTCATCTACTGCTTATAGTACCTTGCAGTGTAGGAAAGTGGGGTCTAAAATACTGTCATCTACTGCTTATAGTACCTTGCAGTGTAGGAAAGTGGGGTCTAAAATACTGTCATCTACTGCTTATAGTACCTTGCGGTGTAAGAAAGTGAGGTCTATAATACTGTCATCTACTGCCTATAGTACCTTGCGGTGTAAGAAAGTGAGGTCTAAAATACTGTCATCTACTGCTTATAGTACCTTGCAGTGTAGGAAAGTGGGGTCTATAATACTGTCATCTACTGCTTATAGTACCTTGCGGTGTAAGAAAGTGGGGTCTAAAATACTGTCATCTACTGCTTATAGTACCTTGCGGTGTAAGAAAGTGGGGTCTAAAATACTGTCATCTACTGCTTATAGTACCTTGCAGTGTAGGAAAGTGGGGTCTAAAATACTGTCATCTACTGCTTATAGTACCTTGCAGTGTAGGAAAGTGGGGTCTAAAATACTGTCATCTACTGCTTATAGTACCTTGCGGTGTAGGAAAGTGGGGTCTATAATACTGTCATCTACTGCTTATAGTACCTTGCAGTGTAGGAAAGTGGGGTCTAAAATACTGTCATCTACTGCTTATAGTACCTTGCGGTGTAGGAAAGTGGGGTCTATAATACTGTCATCTACTGCTTATAGTACCTTGCAGTGTAGGAAAGTGGGGTCTAAAATACTGTCATCTACTGCCTATAATACCTTGCAGTGTAGGAAAGTGGGGTCTATAATACTGTCATCTACTGCTTATAGTACCTTGCAGTGTAAGAAAGTAAGGTCTAAAATACTGTCATCTACTGCCTATAGTACCTTGCAGTGTAGGAAAGTGGGGTCTAAAATACTGTCATCTACTGCTTATAGTACCTTGCGGTGTAAGAAAGTGAGGTCTAAAATACTGTCATCTACTGCTTATAGTACCTTGCAGTGTAGGAAAGTGGGGTCTAAAATACTGTCATCTACTGTCTATGGCATCTTGCGGTGTAGGAAAGTGGGGTCTATAATACTGTCATCTACTGCTTATAGTACCTTGCAGTGTAGGAAAGTGGGGTCTAAAATACTGTCATCTACTGTCTATGGCATCTTGCGGTGTAGGAAAGTGGGGTCTAAAATACTGTCATCTACTGCTTATAGTACCTTGCAGTGTAAGAAAGTGAGGTCTAAAATACTGTCATCTACTGCTTATAGTACCTTGCAGTGTAAGAAAGTGAGGTCTAAAATACTGTCATCTACTGCTTATAGTACCTTGCAGTGTAGGAAAGTGGGGTCTAAAATACTGTCATCTACTGTCTATGGCATCTTGCGGTGTAGGAAAGTGGGGTCTAAAATACTGTCATCTACTGTCTATGGCATCTTGCGGTGTAGGAAAGTGGGGTCTAAAATACTGTCATCTACTGCTTATAGTACCTTGCAGTGTAAGAAAGTGAGGTCTAAAATACTGTCATCTACTGCTTATAGTACCTTGCAGTGTAGGAAAGTGGGGTCTAAAATACTGTCATCTACTGTCTATGGCATCTTGCGGTGTAGGAAAGTGGGGTCTAAAATACTGTCATCTACTGCTTATAGTACCTTGCAGTGTAGGAAAGTGGGGTCTAAAATACTGTCATCTACTGCTTATAGTACCTTGCAGTGTAGGAAAGTGGGGTCTATAATACTGTCATCTACTGCTTATAGTACCTTGCAGTGTAGGAAAGTGGGGTCTAAAATACTGTCATCTACTGCTTATAGTACCTTGCAGTGTAGGAAAGTGGGGTCTAAAATACTGTCATCTACTGCTTATAGTACCTTGCGGTGTAAGAAAGTGAGGTCTAAAATACTGTCATCTACTGCTTATAGTACCTTGCAGTGTAGGAAAGTGGGGTCTATAATACTGTCATCTACTGCTTATAGTACCTTGCAGTGTAGGAAAGTGGGGTCTATAATACTGTCATCTACTGCCTATAATACCTTGCAGTGTAGGAAAGTGGGGTCTAAAATACTGTCATCTACTGCTTATAGTACCTTGCGGTGTAAGAAAGTGGGGTCTAAAATACTGTCATCTACTGCTTATAGTACCTTGCGGTGTAAGAAAGTGAGGTCTAAAATACTGTCATCTACTGCTTATAGTACCTTGCAGTGTAGGAAAGTGGGGTCTAAAATACTGTCATCTACTGCTTATAGTACCTTGCGGTGTAAGAAAGTGGGGTCTAAAATACTGTCATCTACTGCTTATAGTACCTTGCAGTGTAGGAAAGTGGGGTCTAAAATACTGTCATCTACTGCTTATAGTACCTTGCAGTGTAGGAAAGTGGGGTCTAAAATACTGTCATCTACTGCTTATAGTACCTTGCGGTGTAGGAAAGTGGGGTCTAAAATACTGTCATCTACTGCTTATAGTACCTTGCGGTGTAAGAAAGTGGGGTCTAAAATACTGTCATCTACTGCTTATAGTACCTTGCGGTGTAAGAAAGTGAGGTCTAAAATACTGTCATCTACTGCTTATAGTACCTTGCAGTGTAGGAAAGTGGGGTCTAAAATACTGTCATCTACTGCTTATAGTACCTTGCGGTGTAAGAAAGTGGGGTCTAAAATACTGTCATCTACTGCTTATAGTACCTTGCAGTGTAGGAAAGTGGGGTCTAAAATACTGTCATCTACTGCTTATAGTACCTTGCAGTGTAGGAAAGTGGGGTCTAAAATACTGTCATCTACTGCTTATAGTACCTTGCGGTGTAGGAAAGTGGGGTCTAAAATACTGTCATCTACTGCCTATAGTACCTTGCGGTGTAGGAAAGTGGGGTCTATAATACTGTCTTCTACTGCTTATAGTACCTTGCGGTGTAAGAAAGTGGGGTCTAAAATACTGTCATCTACTGCTTATAGTACCTTGCAGTGTAGGAAAGTGGGGTCTAAAATACTGTCATCTACTGCTTATAGTACCTTGCGGTGTAGGAAAGTGCGGTCTATAATACTGTCATCTACTGCTTATAGTACCTTGCAGTGTAGGAAAGTGGGGTCTAAAATACTGTCATCTACTGCTTATAGTACCTTGCGGTGTAGGAAAGTGGGGTCTATAATACTGTCATCTACTGCTTATAGTACCTTGCGGTGTAAGAAAGTGGGGTCTAAAATACTGTCATCTACTGCTTATAGTACCTTGCGGTGTAAGAAAGTGAGGTCTAAAATACTGTCATCTACTGCTTATAGTACCTTGCAGTGTAGGAAAGTGGGGTCTAAAATACTGTCATCTACTGCTTATAGTACCTTGCGGTGTAAGAAAGTGGGGTCTAAAATACTGTCATCTACTGCTTATAGTACCTTGCAGTGTAGGAAAGTGGGGTCTAAAATACTGTCATCTACTGCTTATAGTACCTTGCAGTGTAGGAAAGTGGGGTCTAAAATACTGTCATCTACTGCTTATAGTACCTTGCGGTGTAGGAAAGTGGGGTCTATAATACTGTCATCTACTGCTTATAGTACCTTGCAGTGTAGGAAAGTGGGGTCTAAAATACTGTCATCTACTGCTTATAGTACCTTGCGGTGTAGGAAAGTGGGGTCTATAATACTGTCATCTACTGCTTATAGTACCTTGCAGTGTAGGAAAGTGGGGTCTAAAATACTGTCATCTACTGCTTATAGTACCTTGCGGTGTAGGAAAGTGGGGTCTATAATACTGTCATCTACTGCTTATAGTACCTTGCAGTGTAGGAAAGTGGGGTCTAAAATACTGTCATCTACTGCCTATAATACCTTGCAGTGTAGGAAAGTGGGGTCTATAATACTGTCATCTACTGCTTATAGTACCTTGCAGTGTAAGAAAGTAAGGTCTAAAATACTGTCATCTACTGCCTATAGTACCTTGCAGTGTAGGAAAGTGGGGTCTAAAATACTGTCATCTACTGCTTATAGTACCTTGCGGTGTAAGAAAGTGAGGTCTAAAATACTGTCATCTACTGCTTATAGTACCTTGCAGTGTAGGAAAGTGGGGTCTATAATACTGTCATCTACTGCTTATAGTACCTTGCAGTGTAGGAAAGTGGGGTCTATAATACTGTCATCTACTGCCTATAATACCTTGCAGTGTAGGAAAGTGGGGTCTAAAATACTGTCATCTACTGCTTATAGTACCTTGCGGTGTAAGAAAGTGGGGTCTAAAATACTGTCATCTACTGCTTATAGTACCTTGCGGTGTAAGAAAGTGAGGTCTAAAATACTGTCATCTACTGCTTATAGTACCTTGCAGTGTAGGAAAGTGGGGTCTAAAATACTGTCATCTACTGCTTATAGTACCTTGCGGTGTAAGAAAGTGGGGTCTAAAATACTGTCATCTACTGCTTATAGTACCTTGCAGTGTAGGAAAGTAGGGTCTAAAATACTGTCATCTACTGCTTATAGTACCTTGCAGTGTAGGAAAGTGGGGTCTAAAATACTGTCATCTACTGCTTATAGTACCTTGCGGTGTAGGAAAGTGGGGTCTAAATAACTGTGATCTACTGCTTATAGTACCTTGCGGTGTAGGAAAGTGGGGTCTAAAATACTGTCATCTACTGCTTATAGTACCTTGCGGTGTAGGAAAGTAGGGTCTAAAATACTGTCATCTACTGCTTATAGTACCTTGCGGTGTAGGAAAGTGGGGTCTAAAATACTGTCATCTACTGCTTATAGTACCTTGCGGTGTAGGAAAGTAGGGTCTAAAATACTGTCATCTACTGCTTATAGTACCTTGCGGTGTAGGAAAGTGGGGTCTAAAATACTGTCATCTACTGCTTATAGTACCTTGCGGTGTAGGAAAGTAGGGTCTAAAAAACTGTCATCTACTGCCTATAGTACCTTGCGGTGTATGAAAGTAGGGTCTAAAATACTGTCATCTACTGCCTATAATACCTTGCGGTGTATTAAAGTGGTGTCTATAATACTGTCATCTACTGCCTATAATACCTTGCGGTGTAGGAAAGTGGGGTCTATAATACTGTCTTCTACTGCCTATAGTACCTTGCGGTGTAGGAAAGTAGGGTCTAAAATACTGTCATCTACTGCCTATAGTACCTTGCGGTGTATTAAAGTGGTGTCTATAATACTGTCATCTACTGCCTATAATACCTTGCGGTGTAGGAAAGTGGGGTCTATAATACTGTCTTCTAATGCCTATAGTACCTTGCGGTGTAGGAAAGTGGGGTCTAAAATACTGTCATCTACTGCCTATAGTACCTTGCGGTGTAGGAAAGTAGGGTCTAAAATACTGTCATCTACTGCCTATAGTACCTTGCGGTGTAGGAAAGTGGGGTCTATAATACTGTCATCTACTGCCTATAATACCTTGCAGTGTAGGAAAGTGGGGTCTATAATACTGTCTTCTACTGCCTATAGTACCTTGCGGTGTAGGAAAGTGGGGTCTATAATACTGTCTTCTATTGCCTATAGTACCTTGCGGTGTAGGAAAGTGGGGTCTATAATACTGTCTTCTACTGCCTATAGTACCTTGCGGTGTAGGAAAGTGGGGTTTAAAATACTGTCATCTACTGCATATAATATCTTGCGGTGTAAGAAAGTAGGGTCTAAAATACTGTCTTCTACTGCCTATAGTACCTTGCGGTGTAGGAAAGTGGGGTCTAAACACCTGTCATCTACTGCCTATAATAACTTGCGGTGTAGGAAAGTGGGGTCTATAATACTGTCATCTACTGCCTATAATACCTTGCGGTGTAGGAAAGTGGGGTCTAAAATACTGTCATCTACTGCCTATAATATCTTGCGGTGTAAGAAAGTAGGGTCTATAATACTGTCTTCTACTGCCTATAGTACCTTGCGGTGTAGGAAAGTGGGGTCTAAAATACTGTCATCTACTGCCTATAGTACCTTGCGGTGTAGGAAAGTGGGGTCTAAAGACCTGTCATCTACTGCCTATAATACCTTGTGGTGTAGGAAAGTGGGGTCTATAATACTGTCATCTACTGCCTATAATATCTTGCGGTGTAGGAAAGTGGGGTCTAAAATACTGTCATCTACTGCCTATAATATCTTGCAGTGTAGGAAAGTGGGGTCTAAAATACTGTCATCTACTGCCTATAATATCTTGCGGTGTAAGAAAGTAGGGTCTATAATACTGTCATCTACTGCCTATAATACCTTGCGGTGTAAGAAAGTGGGGTCTAAAATACTGTCATCTACTGCCTATAATATCTTGCAGTGTAAGAAAGTAGGGTCTATAATACTGTCTTCTACTGCCTATAGTACCTTGCGGTGTAGGAAAGTGGGGTCTAAAATACTGTCATCTACTGCCTATAATACCTTGCGGTGTAAGAAAGTGGGGTCTATAATACTGTCTTCTACTGCCTATAGTACCTTGCGGTGTAGGAAAGTGGGGTCTAAAGACCTGTCATCTACTGTCTATGGCATCTTGCGGTGTAGGAAAGTGGGGTCTATAATACTGTCATCTACTGCCTATAGTACCTTGCGGTGTAAGAAAGTAAGGTCTAAAATACTGTCATCTACTGCTTATAGTACCTTGCGGTGTAAGAAAGTGGGGTCTAAATAACTGTGATCTACTGCTTATAGTACCTTGCGGTGTAGGAAAGTAGGGTCTAAAATACTGTCATCTACTGCCTATAGTACCTTGCGGTGTATGAAAGTAGGGTCTAAAATACTGTCATCTACTGCCTATAATACCTTGCGGTGTATTAAAGTGGTGTCTATAATACTGTCATCTACTGCCTATAATACCTTGCGGTGTAGGAAAGTGGGGTCTATAATACTGTCTTCTAATGCCTATACTACCTTGCGGTGTAGGAAAGTGGGGTCTAAAATACTGTCATCTACTGCCTATAGTACCTTGCGGTGTAGGAAAGTAGGGTCTAAAATACTGTCATCTACTGCCTATAGTACCTTGCGGTGTAGGAAAGTGGGGTCTATAATACTGTCATCTACTGCCTATAATACCTTGCAGTGTAGGAAAGTGGGGTCTATAATACTGTCTTCTACTGCCTATAGTACCTTGCGGTGTAGGAAAGTGGGGTCTATAATACTGTCTTCTATTGCCTATAGTACCTTGCGGTGTAGGAAAGTGGGGTCTATAATACTGTCTTCTACTGCCTATAGTACCTTGCGGTGTAGGAAAGTGGGGTTTAAAATACTGTCATCTACTGCATATAATATCTTGCGGTGTAAGAAAGTAGGGTCTAAAATACTGTCTTCTACTGCCTATAGTACCTTGTGGTGTAGGAAAGTGGGGTCTAAACACCTGTCATCTACTGCCTATAATAACTTGCGGTGTAGGAAAGTGGGGTCTATAATACTGTCATCTACTGCCTATAATACCTTGCGGTGTAGGAAAGTGGGGTCTAAAATACTGTCATCTACTGCCTATAATATCTTGCGGTGTAAGAAAGTAGGGTCTATAATACTGTCTTCTACTGCCTATAGTACCTTGCGGTGTAGGAAAGTGGGGTCTAAAATACTGTCATCTACTGCCTATAGTACCTTGCGGTGTAGGAAAGTGGGGTCTAAAGACCTGTCATCTACTGCCTATAATACCTTGTGGTGTAGGAAAGTGGGGTCTATAATACTGTCATCTACTGCCTATAATATCTTGCGGTGTAGGAAAGTGGGGTCTAAAATACTGTCATCTACTGCCTATAATATCTTGCAGGTGTAGGAAAGTAGGGGTCTAAAATACTGTCATCTACTGCTATAAGTATCTTGCGGTGTAAGAAAGTAGGGTCTATAATACTGTCATCTACTGCCTATAATACCTTGCGGTGTAAGAAAGTGGGGTCTAAAATACTGTCATCTACTGCCTATAATATCTTGCGGTGTAAGAAAGTAGGGTCTATAATACTGTCTTCTACTGCCTATAGTACCTTGCGGTGTAGGAAAGTGGGGTCTAAAATACTGTCATCTACTGCCTATAGTACCTTGCGGTGTAGGAAAGTGGAGTCTAAAATACTGTCATCTACTGCCTAGAGTACCTTGCGGTGTAGGAAAGTGGGGTCTAAAGACCTGTCATCTACTGTCTATGGCATCTTGCGGTGTAGGAAAGTGGGGTCTATAATACTGTCATCTACTGCCTATAGTACCTTGCGGTGTAAGAAAGTAAGGTCTAAAATACTGTCATCTACTGCTTATAGTACCTTGCAGTGTAAGAAAGTGGGGTCTAAAATACTGTCATCTACTGCTTATAGTACCTTGCAGTGTAGGAAAGTGGGGTCTAAAATACTGTCATCTACTGCTTATAGTACCTTGCGGTGTAGGAAAGTAGGGTCTAAAATACTGTCATCTACTGCCTATAGTACCTTGCGGTGTATGAAAGTAGGGTCTAAAATACTGTCATCTACTGCCTATAGTACCTTGCGGTGTATTAAAGTGGTGTCTATAATACTGTCATCTACTGCCTATAATACCTTGCGGTGTAGGAAAGTGGGGTCTATAATACTGTCTTCTACTGCCTATAGTACCTTGCGGTGTAGGAAAGTAGGGTCTAAAATACTGTCATCTACTGCCTATAGTACCTTGCGGTGTATTAAAGTGGTGTCTATAATACTGTCATCTACTGCCTATAATACCTTGCGGTGTAGGAAAGTGGGGTCTATAATACTGTCTTCTACTGCCTATAGTACCTTGCGGTGTAGGAAAGTGGGGTCTAAAATACTGTCATCTACTGCCTATAGTACCTTGCGGTGTAGGAAAGTAGGGTCTAAAATACTGTCATCTACTGCCTATAGTACCTTGCGGTGTAGGAAAGTGGGGTCTATAATACTGTCATCTACTGCCTATAATACCTTGCGGTGTAGGAAAGTGGGGTCTATAATACTGTCTTCTACTGCCTATAGTACCTTGCGGTGTAGGAAAGTGGGGTCTATAATACTGTCTTCTATTGCCTATAGTACCTTGCGGTGTAGGAAAGTGGGGTCTAAAATACTGTCATCTACTGCCTATAGTACCTTGCGGTGTAGGAAAGTGGGGTCTAAAATACTGTCATCTACTGCCTATAGTACCTTGCGGTGTAGGAAAGTGGGGTCTATAATACTGTCATCTACTGCCTATAATACCTTGCGGTGTAGGAAAGTGGGGTCTATAATACTGTCTTCTACTAACTATAGTACCTTGCGGTGTAGGAAAGTGGGGTCTATAATACTGTCTTCTACTGCCTATAGTACCTTGCGGTGTAGGAAAGTGGGGTCTAAAATACTGTCATCTACTGCATATAATATCTTGCGGTGTAAGAAAGTAGGGTCTAAAATACTGTCTTCTACTGCCTATAGTACCTTGCGGTGTAGGAAAGTGGGGTCTAAAAACCTGTCATCTACTGCCTATAATAACTTGCGGTGTAGGAAAGTGGGGTCTATAATACTGTCATCTACTGCCTATAATACCTTGCGGTGTAGGAAAGTGGGGTCTAAAATACTGTCATCTACTGCCTATAATATCTTGCGGTGTAAGAAAGTAGGGTCTATAATACTGTCTTCTACTGCCTATAGTACCTTGCGGTGTAGGAAAGTGGGGTCTAAAATACTGTCATCTACTGCCTATAGTACCTTGCGGTGTAGGAAAGTGGGGTCTAAAAACCTGTCATCTACTGCCTATAATACCTTGTGGTGTAGGAAAGTGGGGTCTATAATACTGTCATCTACTGCCTATAATATCTTGCGGTGTTCGAAAGTGGTGTCCCAAATACTGTCATATACTGCCTATAATATCTTGCGGTGTAGGAAAGTGGGGTCTAAAATACTGTCATCTACTGCCTATAATATCTTGCGGTGTAAGAAAGTAGGGTCTATAATACTGTCTTCTACTGCCTATAGTACCTTGCTGTGTAGGAAAGTGGGGTCTATAATACTGTCATCTACTGCCTATAATGTCTTGCGGTGTAGGAAAGTGGTGTCTAAAATACTGTCATCTACTGCCTATAATAACTTGCGGTGTAGGAAAGTGGGGTCTAAAATACTGTCATCTACTGCCTATAATACCTTGCGGTATAAGAAAGTGGGGTCTATAATACTGTCTTCTACTGCCTATAGTACCTTGCGGTGTTGGAAAGTGGGGTCTAAAAACCTGTCATCTACTGTCTATGGCATCTTGTGGTGTAGGAAAGTGGGGTCTATAATACTGTCATCTACTGCCTATAGTACCTTGCGGTGTAAGAAAGTAGGGTCTAAAATACTGTCATCTACTGCTTATAGTACCATGCGGTGTAAGAAAGTGGGGTCTGAAATACTGTCATCTACTGCCTATAGTACATTGCGGTGTAGGAAAGTGGGGTCTATAATACTGTCTTCTACTGCCTATAGTACCTTGCGGTGTAGGAAAGTGTGGTCTAAAATACTGTCATCTAGTGCCTATAATACCTTGCGGTGTAAGAAAGTAGGGTCTAAAATACTGTCTTCTACTGCCTATAGTACCTTGCGGTGTAGGAAAGTGGGGTCTAAATACCTGTCATCTACTGCCTATAATAACTTGCGGTGTAGGAAAGTGGGGTCTATAATACTGTCATCTACTGCCTATAGTACCTTGCGGTGTAAGAAAGTAGGGTCTAAAATACTGTCATCTACTGCTTATAGTACCATGCGGTGTAAGAAAGTGGGGTCTAAAATACTGTCATCTACTGCCTATAGTACATTGCGGTGTATGAAAGTGGGGTCTATAATACTGTCTTCTACTGCCTATAGTACCTTGCGGTGTAGGAAAGTGTGGTCTAAAATACTGTCATCTACTGCCTATAATATCTTGCGGTGTAAGAAAGTAGGGTCTAAAATACTGTCTTCTACTGCCTATAGTACCTTGCGGTGTAGGAAAGTGGGGTCTAAAAACCTGTCATCTACTGCCTATAATAACTTGCGGTGTAGGAAAGTGGGGTCTATAATACTGTCATCTACTGCCTATAATACCTTGCGGTGTAAGAAAGTAGGGTCTATAATACTGTCATCTACTGCCTATAATACCTTGCGGTGTAGGAAAGTGGGCTCTAAAATACTGTCATCTACTGCCTATAGTACCTTGCGGTGTAGGAAAGTGGGGTCTAAAATACTGTCATCTACTGCCTATAGTATCTTGCGGTGTAAGAAAGTAGGGTCTATAATACTGTCTTCTACTGCCTATAGTACCTTGCGGTGTAGGAAAGTAGGGTCTATAATACTGTCTTCTACTGCCTATAGTACCTTGCGGTGTAGGAAAGTGGGGTCTAAAATACTGTCATCTACTGCCTATAATAACCTTGCGGTGTAGGAAAGTGGGGTCTATAAATACTGTCATCTACTGCTATAATACCTTGCGGTGTAGGAAAGTGGGGTCTATAATACTGTCTTCTACAGTCTATAATATCTTTCGGTGTAGGAAAGTGGGGTCTAAAATACTGTCATCTACTGCCTATAGTACCTTGCGGTGTAGGACAGCGGGGTTAAAAACCTGTCATCTACTGCCTATAATACCTTGCGGTGTAGGACAGCGGGGTTAAAAACCTGTCAACTACTGCCTATAATATCTTGCGGTGTAGGACAGCGGGGTTAAAGACCTGTCATCTACTGCCTATAATAACTTGCGTTGTAGGAAAGTGGGGTCTATAATACTGTCATCTACTGCCTATAATACCTTGCGGTGTAAGAAAGTAGGGTCTATAATACTGTCATCTACTGCCTATAATACCTTGCGGTGTAAGAAAGTAGAGTCTATAATACTGTCATCTACTGCCTATAATACCTTGCGGTGTAAGAAAGTGGGGTCTATAATACTGTCATCTACTGCCTATAATAACTTGCGGTGTAGGAAAGTGGGGTCTATAATACTGTCATCTACTGCCTATAATACCTTGCGGTGTAGGAAAGTGGGGTCTAAAATACTGTCATCTACTGCCTATAATACCTTGCGGTGTAGGAAAGTGGGGTCTATAATACTGTCATCTACTGCCTATAATACCTTGCGGTGTAGGAAAGTGGGGTCTAAAATACTGTCATCTACTGCCTATAATACCTTGCCGTGTAGGAAAGTGGGGTCTAAAATACTGTCATCTACTGCCTATAGTACCTTGCGGTGTAAGAAAGTGGGATCTATAATACTGTCATCTACTGCCTATAATATCTTGCTGTGTAGGAAAGTGGGTTCTAAAATACTGTCATCTACTGCCTATAATATCTTGCTGTGTAGGAAAGTGGGTTCTAAAATACTGTCATCTACTGCCTATAGTACCTTGCGGTGTAGGACAGCGGGGTTAAAAACCTGTCATCTACTACCAATAGACCTCAGAAATGACTAAAAGCACATTACACAGAAAGCTGTTGACAGACATGATCTCCAACGCCATACGGCTTTAATTATTACCAGAAAGATAAGAAGAAAAGAGCCAATCTTTGCCTGATACATAAAAAGTTCATGGGGTTGCGTGTTCTCGAGGTATGGTGTCCGCTTCGAGTGCTGAATGTCCCGTGTTCAAGCCCCGGTGATGCCGGAATTTTTTCTCGTGGACTGCTAGTAATAAATTTCCCCTGGTCTCTGGGTAGTGAGATCGTCCGCCCGTGTGTATTCTTGCGCACGTAAAAAATCCCTTGGCAGTTGGAAATCGAAAAAGAGTAGCCTAACAGCGCTGCCGGGGCAAAATTTCGAGTTAAAAATCTACCCAAAGTATTTCTGGATCCTCGCTGGTGCTACGGAGTTCGTGCACTGAGCTGAGTTTCTCCAGACTCAGGTTTGAGTTAGGAGGAGAACGGAGCACTTATAGGTTGCACCCGTGTGCCGTGATGGTGATCCATCGACTAAACTAAACTAAACTAAACATAAAAAGTTCGTCTTCTTATCATTATCATCAAGCGTAAGCGTTCTTTTTCTCGACAGTTCGCGGTCCTTGGTGTTCTGGATCAACTATGTTGATACTATTTTTCTATGATACTCTCTCAATCCAACCTCCATCATTTCTCTTGGTCTGCCTCTGCCTCTATTCTTGATCTTTCCAGGTATTTCGATGTTTTCCAATTCGTCTGTTCTCATCACATGACCAGATACACCCGTTTGTCTCTTTCTTATTGTTATATACTGTTCTAGTTTCATTAGCCTCTTTCAGACAATCATTGTAACTTACTCTGTCAGTAAAATGAATTTGCACCACTCGTCTCAGTAACCACATCTCAATTGTTTCCAAGTTCTTTCTCATTTGTTCATGCCTTCTACCCTCACAAATCGTTATAACCGCTGCAAGTAGTTAACAATCAGCTGCTGTTAATGTAAATACTAACTCGTGCAAGAACAAACAAACAAAAACAAGATGGGGAAAGATGAAATATCCAGTGTAAACAGGTTAAATGTTGAAACCTCATAAATGTCAACTTCTAACATTGGTGGCGAGTTGTAGACAACAGTTAAGTGGTAGCAACATCAATCATTCAGTAGAAACCCCTCGATGCCCAGGGCGGGTTGGCTGTTTTGCTACAGAATCTTCATCTGCGGCTCGGTTCACTCCACTCCATCAGTGGAGAGACATCGATGTTTACCAGACTCGTGAATAATACAAAAACAAACATGTGTTTTCAACAAATAGGTTAGAAAATGAAGCAGCTGGTTCCGCGTGGTTAAGGTATTCGTCCCTCACGTGTGGAGACTCGAGACATTTTATTATAAACATAATGTGTTAGAGTGTATCATGCAACACTGAATTTTAAACATAATGCATTAGAGAGTATCATGCAACACTGAATTTGAAACATAATGAGATAGAGTGTATCACGCAACACTGAATTTTAAATATAATGTATTAGAGTGTATCATGCAACACTGACTTTTAATCATAATGTGTTAGAGTGTATCATGCGTCCCTCACGCGTGGAGACTCGAGACGTTTTCTTGTAGACATAATGTGTTAGAGTGTATCATGCAACACAGAAGTTACATAATTCTGGAGAAGCGCAAAGGGCTACGTCTTTAGAGGATGATGTCAAATCACTAGGAAGAACGAAATACCACAATGTAATATACAAGTAAATGGGAATATTCTTCAACAAGTGAATCGGTACAATTATCTCGGAACAGTCATAACATCTGATGGGAGATGCCTTGAAGAGATTAGAATAAGAATGGCCATTGCGAAAGTAGCCTTTAGCAAGATGAAAAACATTCTGACTGTAACAAGCTACGTGGAGGGTCCCAAATAGCCCTGTCACAATATTTCAAAATTGTTCTCTTTATAGCCCTGGCTGGGATAGGTCTTTACCTGCCAACCCTCCTCCGTTTTCCCCGGACTCACTGTCACTCTTTCTTTCGACCTAGGGACCTATTTCCTGTCGTGTTCCTCTGGCTGATCCATATATATAACACAGTGCTCGTTGGAATAAGCTAAAACTTGATTTATTAAATCAATACAGGACAGCACAGAAAAACACCAAGGTAGGTAACACAGAAAGTTCTAAACAGACACCACACAGATAAGTTCAGGCACATAGCCTCAAGTAGCCATAGTCACAGACCCAGCTTCAAATACTGTCCGATCTGTCCATATACGTCTCACCCTGTGTGCTGGAAGCTCCTTCCTCCCCGGTACTTGGGTGTAAGTTCCACAGGCTTCTGTAGAATCAAATCCACTGGTTGTTGAGGAATTGTTCATGGACTTAACCTATATAGGTGTCTTTCCATGTCCGGAACAAAATGGGTATGCCTGATAATCATGCGTAGACTCAACTTTGATTTTGACTGCTCTCGGGCCTATGTCAATGAAAGGACCCGAGATGCACCATTACTGCAAATTGTCATTGTTTCTTAGTTTGCAGGATAATCATGCGTAGTCTCAACCAGAATTTAACTGTTCTCGGGCCTATGTCATTTCCTCAAGATATGCCCTTGCCTCTCTCTCAGAGTTAGGCACACCATGTGTGATATGGCTAATACATTGACCTGGCTTCATCAGACGTATTTGGCTCTAGCACAGAAGCTGTGTGGATACTGTCCGATTTGGTCACGTCCAACAAAAGAGGACCCTGGAGATGACAAACAATATTGAGCGACTGGGCGGACTCATGCATCACACAATACTAAAGACCAATAGGGTCTCAGTTAATATATTTGACATATAGGATCTGGACCCAATGCAGTATATATCATACCTGAATGCATGGGCCTGACCTGTCAGGTAGCCCCTGGATTGGCTACGTCCGGGCTTGAGTCGACCTCCAGCTGGGTGATGTCAGGTTGTCCACCCTAGGAACGTTTTGTCTACAAGACACACATTCCACACTCATACCAAGCCTTTATTATTATTGGGCACATTCATTTCCATGCTTTCCTCTCACTTGCAAACCATGCCTTTCTCGCAACCAAGATCTTGTGGTGTGGTGTGCCCAGCAATCGGTGTGTTTCTCCCCCCTAAGTGGGGTTATATGGCACACCGTGTATTTCCCCATTCAAAGAAGATACTACCTCTCCCGGCCGCCGCTCTCGACTGAGCAGTCGCCCCAATGTACCGGCATTGCCCTGCACAAGCCATAGTGTAGATAAGTTCAGGTTCTCTCAGTAAGATAGAGGAGTCCATTATCCTCCCGACATCATCCTATCAAGTGACAGACGAAAGAGATAGTCCTGTGGCTAGCATCCCCTGGCTCAAGAAGATAGATTATAGATTAGTGGACCCCATCCCCGTAGCTATCTAATGTGCCTATATCTAAAAGAGAGATGCTACCCAGTAACGGTAAGCCGTAGGAATCAAGATATCACTCGTCCATCAGCTGCCAAGAACAAGCGATATCATTTGGTAACACTTATTCTTCAGATGTGTTCCCTTGTCATGCCAAGATCAAGACGCGTAGCCAGATCGGCTAACGGTCACCCCCTCCCAACATGGCAAGACTGCTGTTTTGCTATATCCTCTCAGTCGTTAAGACAATAGATATTTATAGGCCAAGCTTTGCCTGGACCAACGAAAACCCAAATTTACCTTTACATCACTTCAGTAGTATGTTGCATCTCTGTCGTAATCTTTAACTCACTGGACAGGCTGCAACTATCAAACGGTAGGTGTTGGCACGGCCATCAATTGACCAGCCGCTGCACCAGTGCACATTTGACGCAAGGCGCTCCTTCGGGACTACCCGAAAGGAAAGACAAATATATACTCGCTCCATGTAAAGATTGTGGTATGAAGATAACCCAAAGAACCATCTTT
Organism: Cepaea nemoralis; assembly: GCA_014155875.1. NCBI lineage: Eukaryota > Metazoa > Mollusca > Gastropoda > Stylommatophora > Helicidae > Cepaea > Cepaea nemoralis. Next base: position 40,062 of record JACEFZ010022473.1, on the reverse strand, counting down.
CATGGAGAATTGAGCGAACAAGAGAACTGAGAGCTTCCGAAAGCCGTTTCCCCCTGTTTACCAAGAATAAAAGAATGCATAAGGACATGGGCCACTGGCGTTTCGCTACACTGACCAATAAAAAGATGTCAATTGAAACGAAAAAGAGTGTCGAGGGGATACATAGAGCCTGAGTGTGAAACTTGGACAATGTGCAGTCAAGCTGAAAAACATCTTATGGCTGCAAAAAAGTGGTTTCTGAGGGAAATGCAAAGAATACCATGGACAGACAGAAAAACCCATTACCAAGTACTACAGGAGACAAATGAAAATCGTAAATAGATTAGAGAAATTAGACGAAGACAGTCAATAATTTTTGGACATGTTACGAGAAGAAATGGATTGGAGAACTTAGTGACAACTGGCAAGATCGAAGGGAACAGACCAAGAGGAAGACCGAGAGGAAAATACTTGGATGGCTTGGCCACATGGCATGGACGAGTCAGGAACACTGAGCTGATCCATGACGCTGGTGATCGAGTGAAATGGCGAGTCATGACCGCCCACGCTTTCCGGCATGGCACGTGATTGATTGATTGATTGTCAAAATGTAATGGTGCTTATAGTTTAATTTGCCAGATGGTTAGGCACGCTTTTTCTTCGCCATCCCTCCTTGCCTCCGAGCTCTTTCACATATGTTCCTTTCCGTTCTGCGATTCACCACCGTAGAGTAGAATAGGTTTTATATAGCATTTCAGCACTCTCTTTCTTACATTAAATGATAGTGACTTACATCATAAAATACTTTTCATTTTCAGAAATGCAGCAGTTGCTTGACTTAATCTGCTCATAGTCTCTGTCACGCGTCTTCCATCTGTAGTTAAGATTGTCAACATATTATATTTACAAAATATACGAAGTATAGTCAATAAGTAATGTCATTTATTTTGTTATCTATGTAAATACTTTATATTGTTTATAAGCAAATACTTAATGTATGAATGTATAAATACCTTAATGTATGAGAGCCTTTTCTTTTAAATGGAAGGATATCTATGGAAACTAATTATGTACAGAAGAGAAGGGAGAAAATAGTTGTCAAATTCCAAATCAATCAATGTATTACTCAACCTGTAGACCATGGAGGACAGGCATGGGAGAAGATGATACTGCTTATCTTGGAGTCTAAACCATGAGTGCCCTATAATGAAGGATTGGATGGCGAGTGACCAGTCATAGGGTTGATACTCTTATAGAACACCAAGACTCTCTTCCTCCCTTGTTTACTTTTCCCTAGGATCAACATACCCGGTATTTATTTTCCTTGTTTATTTCTTGGAAGTTTTACAGTCTTATATTTCTAATGTTCAGATTGATGATATCATTATATTTATGACCGATGCTGAAATTCCAGGTAGTGGCTAAATCCATCTAGATCCAGACATGATTGTTGAGTGAAGCAGCTTGTTGAGTGAAGCACCCTGATAGAGTGAAGCATCTCGTTTGAGTGATGCCCTTTGATAGAGTAGTGCAGAAAGCTATTCACCTGCAAGATTTTCCTCTACAGATGTAGGACAGGTAACATAGATAATTTATCCGTGAAACTAAAAGGGGAAAACTAGAGCCAATATTCTGCTCAGACCTGGACCAGATCAACACTAAGAACAAGTGACATATATATATATATATATATATATATATATATATATATATATATATATATATATATATATATATATATATATATATATATATATATACTAGCTGACCCTGCCCGGCTTCGCCCAGTCCCTGGTGGGGAGCATCTCATTTAATTCATATAAGTAGTCATATAAGTTCTCGTTCCCGTTACCGACTGTCTGTCTGTCTGTCTGTCTGTCTGTCTGTCTGTCTGTCTGTCTGGCTGTCTGACTGACCCGGCCCGGCATCGCCCAGCTCCTGGTGTGGAGTATCTCATTTAATTCATATAAGTATTCATATAAGCTCCTGTTCCCGTTCCCGACTATCTATCTGTCTGTCTGTCTGTCTGTCTATCTGTCTGTCTGTCAGTCTGTCTGTCTGAACCGGCCCGGCTTCGCCCAGCCCCTGATGGGGAGCATCTCATTTAATTCATATAAGTAGTCATATAAGTTCCCGTTCCCGACTGTCTGTCTGTCTGTCTGTCTGTCTGTCTGTCTGTCTGTCCCTCCCTCTCTGTCTGTCTATCTGTCTGTCTGTCTGTCTGTCTGTCTGTCTGTCTGTCTGTCTGCCTGTCTGTCTAATCATTTATTGGTTGCAGTTAGAACAACCTTAGATAAACGAAGACCAACTAACAAAAAGCATTAGAAAGAGCACTTGAAAGATCTTTACATCTTCCCCAACAATTAACTTGGGTAAATGGAGCGGCGGCAGCAGCATCAGCAGAAGAAGAAAAAGGATGAGTAGGAGCTGGGAGGAGGAAGAGTGAGGTGGAGGAGGGAGGATGAGGAGGGAGAAAAAGATAGGCGGAGAGAGGAGGATGAGGGAAGAGGAGGGATGAGGAGGGAGGAGGAGGAGTAGGGAGGAATAGGAGGGAGGAGAAAGGATTAGGAGGAGGAGAGAGGAGGAGGAGAGAGGAGGAGGAGGGTGGAGGAGGAGGAAGGAGGAGGAAGGAAGAGGAAGGAAGAGGAGGGAGGAGGATGAGGGAGGAGGAGGAGGGAGGAGGAGGGGAGGAGGAGGATGGGGAGGAATAGGGAGGAGGAGTAAGAGGGAGGAGGGGGGAGGAGGAGGAGGGGAGGAGGAAGAGGGAGGAGGAATGTGAAGGAGGAGATGGAGGAGTGAGAAGGTGGGAGGAGAAGAACGTAGGAGGAGGAGGGGGAGGAGGAGAGGGAGGAGGGAGAGGGAGGAGGAGGAGGGAGGAGGAGGGAGGAGGAGGAGAGAGGAGGCGGAGGGAGGAAGCGGAGGGAGAAGGAGGAGGGAGAAGGAGGGAGGAGGAAGAGGGAGAAGGAGGAGGGAGGAGGAGGAAGAGGGAGGAGGAGGAGGGATGTGGAGGGAGGAGGAGGGAGGAGGTAGAGGGAGGAAGGAGGAGGAGAGAGGATGAGGAGGGAGGAGGAGAAAGGAGGAGGAGGGATGAGGAGGAGGGAGGAGGAGGGGAGGAGGAGGAGGTAGGAGGAAGAGGGAGGGAGGAGAAGGAGGAGGAGGGAGGAGGAGGGATGAGGGGGAGGACGTAGGAGGAGGAGGGAGGAGGAGGGAGTAGGAGGAGAGAGGAGGAGAAGGGAGGAGGAAGGAAGAGGAGTGATTAGGAGGAGGGAGGAGGGCGAGGAGGTAGGAGGAGGAAGAGGGAGGAGGAGGGAGGAGGAGGAAGAGGGAGGGGGAGGATGGAGGAGTGAGAGGGAGGAGGGGAAGAGGAAGAGCGTAGGAGGAGGAGGAGAGGAGAGGAGGAGGAGGAGGATTATAACGCATATGCCTGTAGATAACTGCAGCGAAAAGGTGGGTCTGTCTATCTATCTGACCCGGCGTGGCTTCGCCCAGCTCGTGGCGGAGAGCGTCTCATTAAATTCATACAACAAAACAAAATAACTTAAAAGAATGTCCTTCCTCACACCATCCATTATTTTTAATGAAAACTGTTTCGTATCACAAACATGACTGTAGATAACTTCTTTAAGCATAAAAAGATGAGTTACAATGTTATGCATTTTGCATTATTTTTATGAAAACTTTAAAAATGCCTTAAAGATTGCATCATTATTTATTATAACTCATATGCCCGTTAAATAACTATAGACAAAGAGTTTATAAATCTTTGAAAACCATGCAACAATATGACTATAATATATACAGAAAAGTTATTAAAAGTTATGCCCCTTGAAATAAATTTTCTAGAGTTAAGTCCCCTCGCTATATAGAAAGTATAATGAAAAATGAAAAATTAAATAATATTAAGTAAGCAGCCGATGTCACACTAAACAAATATCACAGTTGGCAGCGCGGGAATGAGTGGAAGACGTGTAGAAAATTTCATCTCAATCGGATGGACCGTTCGCGAACGCATAAAGGACATACACACCCCCACACATTGCCTTTTATATATAAGATACTAGCTGACCCGGCCCGGCTTCGCCCAGACCCTGGTGGGGAGCATCTCATTTAATTCATATAAGTAGTCATATAAGTTCTCGTTCCCGTTACCGACAATCTGTCTGTCTGTCTATCTGTCTGTCTGTCTGTCTGACCCGGCCCGGCTTCGCCCAGACCCTGATGGGGAGCATCTCATTTAAATCATATAAGTAGTCATATAAGTTCCCGTTCCCGACTATCTATCTGTCTGTCTGTCTGACTCGGCCCGGCATCGCCCAACTCCTGGTGGGGAGCATCTCATTTAATTCATATAAGTAGTCATATAAGTTCCCGTTCCCGACTGTCTGTCTGTCTGTCTGTCCATCTATCTGTCTGTTTGTCTGTCTGACCCGGCCCAGCCCATGGTGGAGAGCATCTCATTTAAATCATATAAGTAGTCATATAAGATCCCGTTCCCGACTATCTGTCTGTCTGTCTTGGGTAAATGGAGGAGGGAGGAGGAAGAGGGAGGTGGAGGAGGGAAGAGGAGGGAGGAGGAGGAGACAGGAGACAGGAGGAATAGGGAGGAATAGGAGGGAGGAGGAGGGATTAGGAAGAGGAGGGAGGAGTAGGGTGGAGGAGGAGGGGGAGGAGGAGGGAGGAGGAAGAGGGAGAAGGAGGGAGGAGGAGAACGCAGGAGGAGGAGGGAGGAGGAGGAGGAGAGGGAGGAGGAGGGAGAGGGAGGAGGAGGGAGGAGGAGGAGAGAGTAGGAGGAGGGAGGAGGCGGAGGGAGCAGGAAGAGGGAGGAAGAGGGAGGAGGAAGAGGGAGAAGGAGGAGGGAGGAGGGAGGAGAAGGAGGAGGGAGGAGGAAGAGGGAGGAGGAGGGAGAAGGAGGGAGGAGGAGAACGCAGGAGGAGGAGGGAGGAGGAGGAGAGGGAGGAGGAGGGAAAGGGAGGAGGAGGGAGGAGGAGGAGAGAGTGGGAGGAGGGAGGAGGCGGAGGGAGAAGGAAGAGGGAGGAAGAGGGAGGAGGAAGAGGGAGAAGGAGGAGGGAGGAGAAGGAGGGAA
>JACEFZ010022473.1:0-30000 GCA_014155875.1 Cepaea nemoralis | reverse complement strand
CTTGTGTGGCAGATATGGTAAAAGCAGACTGGATGGAGCTTTGGATCTGATTAGCAACTTGCCCAAGTTCCAATCTCCGACTTCGTTCATCGTGTTACTTGACACTGGATTCGTGTCTCTGACATGACTTATACTATACACGCTGCTCCCATCTTCAACCCCCACTCTTGTCAGTCACAGAGATCCCTAACATAATCTGGGTTGTGACAGTTTAACTTTAGCGACTCATAATCTTCATTGTTCGGTGCCTCCCATTCTTCAATATCTGGCCAGATTACAGTTTCGTCGAATGTGTGTGTGTGTGTGTGTGTGTGTGTGTGTGTGTGAGAGAGAGAGAGAGAGAGAGAGAGAGAGAGAGAGAGAGAGAGAGAGAGAGAGAGAGAGAGATAGGGAACGAACGAACGAACGAACATACCTTATTGTCAAAGGGTTAAGAATTGGGCAGATAGGTCCGTCTGACATTCTACCCTTCTTATGCCTTTCCTCTCATACGTTAGTGCTTTCATACATCTCTTATACAGCTAATCTCAGACACCATCAGAGCAAAATGCATTAAAACGCATGGATAATAATCAATAATACATGACTGGGTACTTTTGCCTTAATTCATCCCAAACAAACGGTATCCCAGGGTATGACGTCACATCCAGAAGTTCCCTGTGTTGCGCCGTAGTTCGGTGCGCAAATTTATCGGTGTGCAATGTTCTATGCAGTGCGCTATTCTTGCGGTGGCCAGAATCGAACAATGTCTTCAGTGAATTAAGGCAACAGTACCGAGAGAGAGAGAGAGAGAGAGAGAGAGAGAGAGAGAGAGAGAGAGAGGGAGAGAGAGAGAGAGAGAGACGAGAGAGACGAGAGAGAAGAGAGAGAGTATTTGCTATTGAGAGAGAGAGAGAAGAGAGAGAGAGAGAAGAGAGAGAGTATTTGCTATTGAGAGAGAGAGACAGAGAGAGAGAGAGAGTATTTGCTATTGAGAGAGAGAGAGACAGAGAGAGAGAGAGAGAGAGAGAGAGAGTAAGAGTGTGTGTGTTGTACCACAGCAGATTCTCCTCATGGAACGTCAAACATTCTTTGTCCACATTGTCAAAGAACATTTCGATCCAAAATAAGCTTTGCCAGCCATCTTAGAACTCACGGCTCAAAATAATCTAGACTACTGGATCAAATGAAAGATAATCATCATACTTTATGAACAAACACCGACAGAGAGAGAGAAAGAGAGAGAGAGAGAGAGAGAGAGAGAGAGAGAGAGAGAGAGAGAGAGAGAGAGAGAGAGAGAGGCAGAGAGACAGAGAGAGAAAAGTAGAGAGAAGAGAGAGAGAAACAATGGCAGAGAGAGACTACTTTGTGTATAATACATGTACACCGGTACATTATCTCAAATAAATTAGCAATTACTGATTGACACTCAGTGTGACAAATGGGAGGAAGTAGAGATTAAAAATACCCAGATTTAAACCTCTAAATTATGAAAGCCCAGATATTTCATCTCGGGCTGGCGCGCTAGCGAAGTTGATAGGAACTGCGATCGTTATTTCATGCGCTCGGTCAGAGGCGGTTCGACACCGGGGCTCGCGTTTGCCAAAATGATAGAATGATTGGTCACCTAAGCCTCTTTGCACTCGGCCTACAAAATATGATCACGCTACCACTTCACAGATCCGTAGCATAAAACTGCTTTGGGACACTTTATTATTTTATTTTTCGATATTCATTGGCCGCAAGGGTTTCCCTGCAAATGACATTTGTGTATATTGTATTTACTATAAACAGGCGAACAAATTCGTGGAAGCTTTGAAGATGTGGTTTATAGACGATTGCTAAAAGTTCATTAGACAGCCAAAATGAGCAAGTTGGACATCTTGAATGAAGCTAAGTCGCAAAGACAACTTATCGCAAACATCAGAAGGAAGCTGTCTTCATATTTTGGCCACATTATAAGAAGACAAAAACGGGAACATGTTGTGACAACCGGAAAGATTTATGGAAAGAGAGATATGAGAAAGACAGAGGGAACAGATTCTTGACAGTCATGTTTCATGGCACGCGAACGAGTCAACACACGAATTGATCCATGCTGTCGGAGATAGCAATTTGTGGAGGCTCATGATCACGCACCCCAGCCGGAAAGACAATGGATGGTACACTTAATGTGTGCCTCATGTTCGTAAATAAGAACGCGTGTTCTTAAACATCCGGTGTGCTGATGCCGAGGTAAGATGTTCAAACCCTAGACCGAACAGCTGGACTAAAAGGTTGAGTTCTCGTTCTTGACTTAGGGACGTAAATTACAAGCACCTCTGAATTCAGAGTGGGTCCGCCTGATGGCGAGGGACATTGGTAATGGGGAAATATAATCCACAAGTAATATTCATTCCAGCACTACTAGAAGTAGTGTGTATGGACTACGCTTGAGTTCAAATCAAGAGGGCGCAAAAACAACAATGTAACTGGGCTGTAGGTCGGCCTAACGTCAAATGGGTATAAGAACATGTCCGGGTAAGTGGAAACGGTCGGGATTATATTGACTGTGCCACACTTCTAGTGCCCACTGGTCAGGTGAACTCTGGGACCAGGACCGAAGATCCCGTCGTCTCTGGGTGTTTGAAAGGACCTTTTCCTTTGTGTGCACGGTCTTGTAGCTTTCTCCACACTGCGAGAATATAACCACAGTGCACTAACGTCGTAAATCCGGTGAGAATTATCTAATCTGTCTATGTGAATTACATAGTTCTTGCGTTTCTTTACAACAACATTCCAAACACCCCATGCAGTTTTTGACTGTTAGCTTTTTACCAGACAATGTTTACGTTAAGTAGTCTGCATTGCTTTCTTAATGAAAGGTGCTTATATCTTCGAAATCTAAGCAAGGCAAATTTGCTTCCAAATCGTTTGCAGCTGATTACAAACTATTGGCTAGGTATGTCCGGTAATTGTGTTCACTGGACCTAAGCCAGAGCAACAGCATGAGTATTAAACGGTTTATGATTACCGAATAAATTAGAGCTCTCGCTCTTATACTTTCCGTGTGCTCATGACAAAGTAGCGGGTTCAGCTATCACACCGGATGTTGGTGTAAACTGTTGGCTTCTCGTTCTTGAATTTTTATTTATTTATTCATTTATTTATTTATTTTAATGTTGTATATCCCTTGCAAGACGTTGCAGTCAACACCAGCATTTTTCAGCTGCTGTTGATGTACTAGGCAAGTTTTACGTTCATTAGTTTGCCATTGATTTCTGAACGACCGGCTCCCATACCAACACGCTATAACACAACGCGACACGGTCTGCTGCACAAATAGGTCGCAGCTGAGTTTTGAACTTCCGGTAAGCGGCTCACGAACCGCGTTCGCAAGCCTTTGACCACGGAGACTTGGAGTCGTAAATTATAAGTACCTCTGTAGTCGTAGTCGGTTCGCCTGATGGAGAGAGACGCTGGTAAACGCAACAATTATTTCACGCCACACACAACATCAGTCCCGTAGGCTAGAAGTAGTGGCAAGTCTATGGACCATGCTTGAGTGAGATCACAGCGAGCAAACGAAAAAGAAAAGTTTATAAATATTCGTTTAGTCGTCTAGTTTAGTTTAGTCGATGGATCAACATCACGGCACACGGGTGTAACCCATTAGTGCTCCGTTTTCCTCTTAACTCAAACTTGAGTCTCGAGAAACTCAGCTCAATGCACGAAGTCAGTAGCATCGGCGAGGATCCTGAAATACTTTGGGTAGATTGTTAACTCGAAATTTTGCCTGGGCAGCGCCGCTAGGCTACTCTTTTTCGATTTTCAACTGCCAAGGGATTTTTACCTGCGCAACAATACACACGGGTGTCCGATCTCACTATCCAGAGACCAGGGGAAATTCTATCACTGGAGGTCCACGTGACGAAATCCCGGTCCTCTCCGGGGCTTGAACCCGGGACGTCCAGCACTCGAGACGGACACCATACCTCAAGACCACTCAGCCCCGGTGTTTCTAATATTTGTGTGTCAGTGTTTCTAATATTTACATTTTACCTAGGCAATGTTTTTGTCTGTATATTCCTTAAGGTTTCCAACACAGAGTCATATTTAAGTAACTTGCATACGCAAGCGTTTCTTTATGGCGTTTATACGACCACTCCGTAAGCAACTTGCACAGGGTCCTCACACTTTTTCGCCCTTATCTGAGAGATTAAGGCTTCCGATCTGTTATTCTGGGATCAGGAGTGGAATATAACTTCTCGAATGGGATTAAGGATACAAAGCGGTAACTGAAAGAGTTAGATTGTTACACGACACCTGTACAATGTTACTAGCTATTATTGTCTAACTGCGCAATATACGCAGTGAGTGCTACCAATGATCATTAGCTGTCGCTCTCTCTCTCTCTCTCTCTCTCTCTCTCTCTCTCTCTCTCTCTCTCTCTCTCTCTATCTATCTCTCGCTCTCTCTCTCTCTCTCTCTCTCTCTCCTCTCTCTCTCTCTCTCTCTCTAAATTTGATACAACTAGAGCTACTAATGTTTACTAGCAGCCTCTCTGTACATTGAACGTAGCTGATACCTTTATTTACTACCTGTCTCTGTGTATATTTAACACACTTGATTGCTACCACTACCAGTGACAATTATCTGCCACTCTGTGTGCATTTAATGCAGTCACTTCAGCCTATGAAATTTATAAATGGTCAGGTCGAGTGGCAAAAGTCTTTTTTTGAGTTCTCTTCAACCAGCAAAGACTCCGCTGCTGCCAGTGATGAAGCCAAGTATATCCCTTTCTAAGTGACACATAGGTCTTAAACCCCCCCCCCCCCCCCCCCCCCGAATGTGCTGGAAATAGCCACACTACATGGCATCAACAAATAAAAATAGATCCCCAATGTACATTGTAGGATTTTACACCTATAAACCTCCACAAATCACCCCTCTGAGCATTGGGGTGGTGTCTTCAGTCAATGAAATGCCTATTCCCCGTGGAGGAATCATGAACAATGCAGTCCTAATCCCAAAAAGTGCCAGTGCTGTGTTTGTTTTTTGTTTTTGTTTTCGTCCCCTTGTGGTGAACTTAAGCGTAGCGCATACACACGACACTGGTGATCGAGTGAAATGGCGAGTCATGACCGCCCACGCTTTCCGGCATGGCACATGATTGATTGATTGATACACACGCTACTACTACGGAGTGTCTAGTTGGTCGTGAGTCGAAGTACACTTGTTCCTGCAGCGAGGCGCCGTCGTCATCTGGAGGCGACAGGTTCGATCCCGGTCGGTGTCGCTTGTCGTCCCTGGAGGAAAGTGGACTCGACAAGCACACCTTTAATATCCGTCTACCATTGGAACTATTGTATGACTTTTGTCTACACTCCTCCTTTCTGTCTTCCATTCTCTCTCTCTCTCTCTCTCTCTCTCTCTCTCTCTCTCTCTCTCTCTCTCTCTCTCTCTCTCTCTCTCTCTCTCTCTCTCTCTCTCTCTCTCTCTCTCTCTCTCTCTCTTAATCCTTCATAACATACCCTGACAACAGTTTCCTCCAACAATTAATAACATGTTTATTGTTGAAAACTATGTCAGTTGTATGTATTGAATGTATATATGTAGTTGGTAGTGTCTGCTAGTGTGAGTGCAAGATAGGACTCTGGAATTCGTATGTGCCGTATACTTTCTCCCGTTTTCATACGGCCATGCAACAAGACGTCACACATATAACTGGACAGCTCTTACCCTGGATGCTCCGTTCTGCTTGAGTCTGGAGGTAAATCCGTTATTGAAAAAACTGTTCACCACTGGATCACCGTAAATTAATGTGATCACGGTAAGTCTTATGCCTAGACCGAGTTTTCTTTGATTATTATTTAGTTAATAAATCCATCATGGAAAACACATCGCTACTGTCCAGCACTGTCTATTGTTACTGTAAACGTTCTACACACGGTCTTCCGTTAGTTTATGAACACCTTTTGTACGCATGGAAACTCTTCGTGAATTATTCATTTGTTTCTTTATATTAATTTACAGTGTCAATATATTCAGTTCTAGGTCATCCTGCCTTTTTACAATGACAGTTCTTTCCATGGTTTTCTAAACTTTCTCTGCACAAGTGAAGTGCCTTTATAAATTGAAAGTCCTTTCCCTGGTTTATCAACAAAGCTTTCTCTGTACAAGAGACGAGACTGTCTATCTTCTCTGATATGTCAGGAGGTGTATTGGAACCTGTGAGATATATATTTAATCAGGTGATATGAGTCTGCTTCATACTAATTCTTATGTGAGTGCCTTTCTCCAGCCGTAATGAAAAGCTTCCGACAGATACTCTGACATAAGACAGAAGAATTCACTAAAGTCTAAACTATTCGCTAATAGAAAGAAATGGTAAACGCTAAGCACAAACACCCATTTCCCTATGCTAAACTATTACGCCAAGGTTAGTTTACCTTATATATATAATTTATGTTAATCCAAGAATTGAAATCTATCAGCACATAAGCACTTCTATCCCATCGCCTTTAAACAATAAGGGATGATTTCTTTACTATTTCAGGATACATAAATCCAGTTTTCCGTCCAGTTTGGTAGCACACACTAAAACAGAAAACCCAGTTTCTACTATTTATATTGGGCCCTCATTCTCCGTTATTGTTTGATGTTCATACATCAACAGTCGTATTGCCGTTCCTTCACATCAAAGTCTGTGAAACTCACGTATTCGTTCCTGGCATCTCCCGGTTGTCTTCTCCGCTATTCCCCGTTCCCCTACGCTCGTACCTCAAAGAGTCCTAACTCTTTGATCACCGTCTTCGTGCGTTTTCCCGTTCCCGAATGTCTCCACGTCGTTCTGTCCGTTGAACATCGCTGGTCAATGACTCCTCACCACTGTATCCTATTTTATACTAGTCGGTCAATAACCTCAATTTATCCTCGCTCAAGACTGAAGGCTCGATTGTTATTCTGACTCACGGTCCATAATTTTCCATTCTCATATATTGCAATTTTATATGTAAGTTATCAAGGAATCACTAAACTCGCAGTTTCCCGTGACATAGGCCCTCTCTTAAGAGAGTTGACCGCGTCGACTCTTCCTCACTGTAGTTTTGATTCCTATGATCCAACAACCTATTCCTCTTCCTCTGGAGTTGGATGTCTAGATAGGAAATCCGCTCCTACATTCTCCTTACCAGGGATGTATTCCACTGTGAAGTTGTACGGCTGCCGCAACAACGACCATCACATCCACCGTGCGTTGAGCTTCTGCGAAGTAGCTATGAACATCACGTGTTGATGATATGACTGGATCCTCACATGGCTCACCTCCTCATCCAGTAGGCAATCTCACTGACAGCCTACTATACTACTCATGATCGACACTAGTGTTGGCACATCGCTCCTGTACGTCCGGTCGACCTACTTTCGACTGGCGTAAGCGACGGCTCACAATACAGACGGATCGTCCCATCCTGACTGTAACACTGTTTCCATGTCCTCTTGGTTTCCCCAGGCTTTGCATCTGGGGATGTTCCGCCTCGTCCGCGTTGGACAGAATCGTCTTCCCCAATCCTCCTGGACTTTTGCTTCCAGGACCATCTCGGGCGATATTGGATCTGGTCAGCCAATCTTCGGTTGGAGTCCTGGGTATTTCTCGCCTTTCCCGACGTTACCCACCCCTTCTGAACTTGGTTACTAGTGAAGGTTTCCCTCTTGTCCTTTCCCTGACGTGTGATTTCCCTCCTCCCGTCGTTAGGTAAATCTGACCTATCACGTACTGTCCCATAGGCCCTCCTATGTTGTACTGGCGATCTCTGGTCTTCGTCTGGACCTGTAACCTTTTTCCCAATGGCTGCCATCACCATAAAGTGCGAAGCTTTGCTCTCGGATCTCTCCTCATATTTCTTAATGAGATGCCTAGGGAGATTTTTCAGTTCTTCCCCGATCCGGATTTTGTAGAAGTTTTTGGACACCACCTTTTCCACAGGATAAGGTCCTTTCCATCCTACTTGGAGTATATTATTCTCTTCTGGACCCCATACTTCCACTTTGTCTTCCACCTTAAGAGCTATTTTCCTCTTAGTCCGCTTGTTGGGTGGTGCTTTCTGGCACTCTGAACAAGACTTAACCCACCGGTGTACATCACCGGTCATTCCTGGCCAGCAATAATGGCCGGAAATTTGCTGCAATGTCTCTCTGACACCCATATGTCGATTCTCGGCTATGGTGTGTCCACTCTGAAGAATGTGAGGACGATAGGTCTCTGGGACCACCCACTGCTCGTGCAGGTCTGTCTCCTCTTCCGGCTCTCCTGTAAAGCAGCCGATTCCTCAGAAAGTACTGTCCCCGTTCTGGTGAGTCAGCACTTCTTTGCAGCTTCCTGTAGCAAGGACGCAACGTAGTATCCTTCCTCTGGGCAGTATGCAATTCCCCTATCACTGAGTTGTCGCATAGTGACTCTGCCTCTTTTTCCTTCCCTTGAGATCCACTGGTTACTGCTCCCCTGTGGGCTGGCTGTTTGGGCACCCCCAAAAACACATATTTTGTGCCAATGATCACTGGGAATAGGGAATCAGCTAATACAGCTGCAGGAATAATGCCCTTGACGTACCTGGATTTAATCTCCACCTTGGCGATTGGCAGCGTCATGTTAACAGCACTCCTCATTGCCGGCTGTATTTCTATGGTCTCCCCTGTAAGTTGGTCTGGGCTTACCAGGCTGGCATTTATCACAGCTTCCCCATCCAAACCTGAATCGTAGAGACAAGCAACCTGCTGGCCATTGACTTCAATCAGTTCAACCACAGGTGGCCTCTCTTGGTCCGGAGTGTCTTCCACCTCCTCGACCTTTTCCTTGCATCTGCAGTCCACAGTATTATGTGTTTTCGACCTGCAGTGTGTGCACCATTTTCCTTTCCAAGCTTTCCGTGTGCTTTCTTTAGTCAGAGCTTCTTCGCCGACCTCAGCCTTGTCTGTGATCACCTTCTTAGGAATCACTTGGCATGCCGCGAAGTGATAGCTTTTCGGTTTCGATCTGCAGTCCTTTGTGTTATGAGAGGGCGACTTGCAAATCGAACACCACTTCTCAGACCACGGTCGTTTAGCTGGAGAATTCGAGGTGCTCTGGTTTCCTTCCTTCACCTTCTCTGAACTCTCCGTTGACGTCTTTATATAAGGTTCCACTTTTTCTCCTTCCCAGTTCTTAGATTTCTTTCGGTCTTGTTTCTCCTGACCTTTAGTGGGTTGTACATTTAGTTCTGCAGCCTCCCCATGTACTTCTACGAATCTTTCCGCCAGCTTATTCACAACATCAATCCGTTCCGCCCCTTGCTTCTCCCAAGAATGTTCTGAGAGGTTTCGACATTTGCTTTCGCATCTGGTCGACTACCATCATCTCTTCCAGACTCTCATAGTCCCGCTTGAACTCTGCCAAGTCCATCCATTTCTGGAGATATGATTTTAGGCGCTAGACTGTAGGCGGCGAATAGCTCTCCCGGCTCTCGTCTTGACGATCGAAACTTCTTCCGATACGTTTGTGCTGTGATCTCATAATGCTTCATCAAAGCGGCTTTTAATTCTTCGTAATTATGTTCATGTCCTGGTGGTAGGCGTGTGTAGACCTCGTACCCCGAACTTCTTAATCCCTGGGATAATTTAAGAGTACCATTTGCTTCTATCAAGTCCCATAGCGACTGCCATTGCTTCGAAACGACTTAGCGTACTGGTCAAAGCGTTTCTTTCGACTCTTCATAAACAGCTAAGGGAAACTTCATTGGCATGGTACCTATGTCCACTCATGTGGGTTGCCCCAGGTGAAGATGTACTTCCTTCTGCTACATCGATTTCACCCTTAGTTTGTGTCTTGAGTTCTAAGCTCTTGCATGCGGTATTCATGTTCTCTTATCTTGCTTGGCCTCTTCAGCTTGCAACCTCTTGGTTGTCCTGTTTCATCTTTCTGAGCTCTAGCTCTGCCTTTCGATCTTCTCTTTCTGCTTGACGACGCTCTCTCTCCCTCTCCTGGATGTAATCGGTTAGGGCCGAACCAGATAAACCAATTTCTTCCCCGATTGCCCTAAGTTCCGCCGTCGTTAGTTTAGGAGTGGCCATAGTTAAGGAAGGTAAGTCAGCAGATTGAGTAAAGACACTTCAAGGCAGTAAGAAGTACTGACTATAAACAGATAATCTATTAGAACCTATGTCAATTTCACCTATGTATATCTAAATATTTATTTATCTATGACACCACACAGTACACCACAACTACTCTCTCAACCACAAGATGAGATTTAGGATAAAGACTTATGTAGACGTGTCAAAGTGTGCACAAATAGGTAATTTGTCTTAACACCTATCCACATTCGTCCTGTCTGGATCTTTCTCACTGTAAAGTCACCAACATTAATGTAATGTCTCTAACATAAATGTAATGGCACCATATATCCCATGGACATGCTTCCATTAAAAGTCATCAATGTATACTTATATTAATATCCCAATATGTAGGTATCAATATGCATGTACCACGCTGGGCAGATACCCCTATGCAGTTACCCCTCTTCAAGTACCCCGCTAGGTATGTTACCCCTCTTGCACTCCAGTTAATGTGGGTATTATGTGGTACCACGCTGCTCCACCATTTAATGTACCTATATGCAGCTACCGCGCTGGGCAAATACCATTATGCATTTGTGGTACCCAGCTGCTCCACCATTTAATGTCGCTTGTCGTCCCTGGAGGAAAGTGGACTCGACAAGCACACCTTTAATATCCTTCTACTATTAGAACTATTGTATGACTTTTGTCTACACTCCTCCCTTCTGTCTTCCATACTCTCTCTCTCTCTCTCTCTCTCTCTCTCTCTCTCTCTCTCTCTCTCTCTCTCTCTCTCTCTCTCTCTCAATCCTTCATAACATACCCTGACAACAGTTTCCTCCAACAATTAATAACATGTTTATTGTTGAAAACTATGTCAGTTGTATGTATTGAATGTGTATATGTAGTTGGTAGTGTCTGCTAGTGTGAGTGCAAGATAGGACTCTGGAATTCGTATGTGCCGTAAACTTTCTCCCGTTTTCATACGGCCATGCAACAAGACGTCACACATATAACTGGACAGCTCTCACCCTGGATGCTCCGTTCTGCTTGAGTCTGGAGGTAAATCCGTTATTGAAAAAACTGTTCACCACTGGATCACCGTAAATTAATGTGATCACGGTAAGTCTTATGCCTAGACCGAGTTTTCTTTGATTATTATTTAGTTAATACATCCATCATGGAAAACACATCGCTACTGTCCAGCACTGTCTATTGTTACTTTGAACGTTCTACACACAGTCTTCCGTTAGTTTATGAACACCTTTTGTACGCATGGAAACTCTTCGTGAATTATTCATTTGTTTCTTTATATTAATTTACAGACATAAGACAGAAGAATTCACTTAAGTCTAAACAATTCGCTAATAGAAAGAAATGGTAAACGCTAAGAACAAACACCTATTTCCCTATGCTAAACTATTACGCCAAGGGTAGTTTACCTTATATATACAATTTATGTTAATCCAAGAATTGAAATCAATCAGCACATAAGCACTTCTATCCCATCGCCTTTAAACAATAAGGGATGATTTCTTTACTATTTCAGGATACATAAATCCAGTTTTTCCGCCCAATTTGGTAGCACACACTAACTACAAAAAACAAGTGTCCACAATTTATACCGAGTGTCCAATTCTCTGTTGTTTTTGATCCACAATCAAATTTTCCGTAATTCCCCACATCAAAAGTCTGTGAAGTCACGTAGTCGTTAGTTGCCCGCTCCCTTCCGTTCCTCCACTGGTCCCCGCGTCGTACATCAAAGAGTTCTAACTCTTTGATCACCGTCTTCGTGTGTTTCCCCGTTCCCGACGTCTCCGTGTGGTTTTGTCCGTTGACATCGCTGATCAATGACTCCTTACAATGTATCCTAGTTTGTACCATTCGGTAATTGATCTTCAATTTATCCTCATCTCAGACTGAAGTACTCGATTGTTAACCCTCCTCATACATTGCAATATTATATGTAAGTTATCAAGGAATCACTAAACTAACAGTTTCCCGTGACAGTCGGTAACTATAGCTTTCAAATTTTTTGTTGTCTAGTGCGTCTTCTAGTCTCTATTTCCTTCTTCTCTTTCTGTGAGCGCCAAATAATACTATATGTGTTTATTTATGTAATTGTCTTAGTGGCCTCAACGGTTCTCCCCATTGATTTCTTGTACTGTGTCTAGTGCACTGGACTGATGTTTGTTGTTGGGTTAGCTTTCCCTATTACCAATGACCCACGCCATCAGGCGAACCCACTCCGAATTCTGACGTACGTGTAATTTACGTCACCGAGTCAAGGGCGACAAGTCAACATGTTAGTCCAACTGATCGGCATAGGGATGTAACCCTCTAATTCAGTATCAGCAGACCGGGCGTTTTAAGAACTAGCGCTTTTATTCATTCGGCCATGCTGACCTCTAGTTCTGTACCATTCCAATATTCCACTCCCAGAGACATCACCAACTAGCCTCCCACAAATTAAAATATATACATATCTGTTTAAGCCTTGAGAAGATCTCATATCTCCGGGCTTGTTTTGTCCATATCCACTTCTCGTATACCATCTGCTCCATAAACAGTGCCTAGTTACATATGAACATTTGCGAGACAGTAGACTTTGGCCCAATTTGTGTTTGTTATTCACTACGAGGTGGCAATACTTTAGCACCAGCCTTGAACCGTTAGAAGTACAAGAAGCACTTAATGCAAAACATGGGCCAGAACTTGCATAACATTGTGAAACGGCTGCTACCTGTTTGTTTGCTCTTAGATAGGAAGTGAGCCGTCGTTAATGGAGAACACGAGGTCGCAGACAAATAGTTACAGTTCACGAAACAAAGATTGAATTGAGATATGCAGTTCCATTAGCAATATGTATCTGAAATACGAGTTGAAAATCAGAGACAGGGGAATAAGCACTGTATATTGACTAACACTTACCTATGTTTAGATTTACGGTAAGTTATTTATACTCCTGAATGAAATATGTATCTCGGGTGCCGATGGAAATATGATAATAAAATGGTGAGTATGGCAAGAGAGAAAACGGGAGAAATGTCTAGAAATGGAAAGTATGGCATGGGGGGATGAGGTAACATCTGGGATATGTAAGGAACATGATGTATGTTGTGGATCATGATGATGATGATTCTAATGATTATGGTGATTAGTATATTGATGGTAATCATCATCATGATTATGAATATAATGATGATGAGGCGGATAATGATTGATGAGATTGGGGATGTTTGTTTTGTTGTTAGTGATATTGATGATGATGATTATGATGATGATGATGGTGGTGGTGGTGGTGGTAGTAGTGGCGGTGAAGGGACTGATTATGTTGATAATGGTGGTGATGTTGGTGACGGTGATTATAATTATAATGATGCTATTGATAATGTTGATGATGATGGTGTGTTGGCGATGGTGATTATGATGATGAGGATGCAGGTCATGATGATGAGGTTAGGGATGGTTGTGTTGTTGATGCTGATGCTAATGATTATGATAATTATACTGATGGATCTGATGAAGGTGGGGTGGTGTTGTTGTTGGTGGTAGTAGTTTTCAATGTTGCAATCACAATGTTTCACTTATGCCAGCAGACCGATTTCTTTGATGGTTTCTTGTAAACACTCAGAGTTGTACCGTGTACAAGAGGATACTGAGAGTTCAGCCACTGTTACCAGATGGTTATGAGCAGCTTTCACAGAACTCAATGTATGACTTCTGTCAAATGAACGGGTTCTGGGCAACTTTTACGGTACTCCATGCAAGACTTCTGTCAAAAGCCCGGGTTCTGTACTGCTTTCACGGAACTCCATGCAAGACTTGTATCAAATACCCGGGTTCTGTACTGTTTTCATGGAACTCCATACAGGATTTCTGTAAAATGTATGGGTTCTGTGCTGCTTTCACGGAACTCCATCCACGACTTTTGTCAATTGTCCGGGTTTAATGTTATTTTCACATAACTCAGTGCAAGACTTCTGTCAAGGGCCGGACTCTGTTCTGCTTTCACGGAATTCCACGCAATACTTTTGTAAAATTGTCTGGGTTCTGCTGGCACCTTGTCGTCTTGACAGACGATAATTTGTTACATTGTGCTTCAAAAGAGGCATAATAACTACAACCCATGGCAGTAGCGAATGTGTTTGAGCAGACCAATTCGCGCGGTAAATGTTCGTCCACAATTAATGCATGTAAACACAGTGGCGTCACTGGGGTTGGTGTCACCCAGTGCGGTAAACTCTTGGTGTCACCCCTCTAGACTTTCACCATGGTCTTCTTCCGAGTGTACCTGTACCATATATAATTGCATATAGTAATGTTTGTAAAATAAGTCAAAAAGTTAATAAGGACATAAGAAAGAAAACAAATTGAACAATATAACTTCAATACTTCAGGTAAAACATAAATAAAGAACTTCGACAAACTCGGACAAAGTTAAATTTTTGTTATTTTGCTATATCTGCTTTGTCAAATTTGCAATTTTTTTTATTTTGGTGTCACCCCTTGATGGTGTCACCCGGTGCGGCCCACACCCCCCGCACCCCCCTAGTGACGCCCCTGTGTAAACACATGGTCATTTCCACCATTACGCACTGTCTGAAGTCTCACGTGCTCAGTTTGTGTTCCATCTGCAATCCCTTTCTCATTTGTCTTTATTCCATTTCAGATTTTTGCCATCCATGTAACGCCATCACTGGCGACTTGCTCCCAGTGTGCATTATTAATGTATGTATGAATCTTGTCCTGCTTACACATCTTTGTACCGTGGTAGAGGCCAACCTGGAGATCTCTTACCCATCTGTAATTCACCAGAAAAGATGTACTTTGGTATACTAGCATCGTCCATCATCCTAATGTGTCCTATCCATCTAAGTCTACGAAGAGTGAGCATGTAACAAACCGTCACATGACACACTCTTTCCAATGCTTTGGTATTCGTGAGTTTATCTCGCCACTTAATACCAAGTATTCTTTGCAGACACCGCATATGAAAGTGTTTACACGTTGTTCTTGGTGTGAGTAAGTTGTCCAGGCTCCACTACCATAAAGAAGAGTACTAATTAATACAGGCTTGTTAGACCACGACTTTTGTTGTGGCAGTAAGCTTCCGGTTCTCGCAGACTCTCTTTGTTAACCTGTTCATTGTTGATGCTGCCGTTACCAATCCCGATGTTGATTTTCCTGATCTAGGGATGTCCGGGTTCAATAGAAATGACAAAGGTACTACTCCTTGTCGGACACGAAGATAACAACTGAAAATCCACCGCTGATTACACGCATCCTCAACGTGGAGAACCCGGTCCCACATATCACAGCTGGTATTTTCCCCTTGTGGTGTATGTGGTTTAGAGGTTAGTGAATGTAGTTTTACAATTCTCCTACATACCTGGGTGACTCCTGGAGGTCGTCGCCGGAGCTACGGAGATGCGCGCTTTGTGCGATGCTTTCAGCAGTCCATCCTGCGGAAAGATACCGAGCCATATGTGATAAAAGCCGGGGCAGTGAAGTCGATCCTCTCGACTTTTAAGACTTTAGGACTCCTACATACCGTTTCAAAGGACAAAATCAGACTCAAGCAATTGATATTATCGAAATCAGGCTGTAGGAGATCACTTTGCGTTGATTTCGATATTACCATCGTCGGCAGTTCAGAAAGCAATGGCAAGCTACTGAATATAATATAGCTTATGAAATCACAAAAGTAGTTTTCCGTTACTTTATGGAACGTACACAGTTAGATTTATATTTAGAATCTGTGTTCCGGCAGAACAACATCGCCATCCAATAACCCGTGTTAAAGCAAACAGGATTTAATGGTTCAGACAAACAGTCCAGGACTTGACATATCAGCAAATCTTAAAACCAGGTCAACTCATTTAATGTAACTGGGTTATAAATGCACAAAACATCGTGAGTGGCCGCGCTACAATATTGCCCTACGACTCAACAAGGTCCATGTTTACGTCACTCCAGTACTGATATTTGCACGGTCAGTCACCACTGAAGTGTTTTTTTCCGTTTGCCGTCATGAATGCAACTACTGCGATGCAACCAGTTTTCCTGTTATGTCAGCGGTTCTCATGATATGTGTATATCTTGGTTGTACTTCTGGGATAATGATTTATCGTCATCTGTCCCTTTTCTCCCGTTAGAATTAGAGAGTAATCCCCTAACCAACATACACCAAGTCGTTCTTATCGTGCAACCTCATGAAACCCACTCCGTGCCTTCCCCATATTAGCTACCCCCAGATCTTGAAAACATGGATGTCCTTTGCAGGCCGTTGCGATAAAGCTCAGGTTGATTTTCCACCATCGTCCTATAGGAGAAGAGAGGCATGGGAGAATGTTGTGACAACAGGAAAGATCAGGGCTCAAAGAGGCAGAGAAAGACCGAGATATATGATGTTGGGTGGACTGAGACGGTGGCTTGGAGGAAGACCCTCAAGCAGAGTAGATCTAGAGCACCAAGAACCGGGATCTGTGGAAAGAAATGAACGCTATAGTCCAGTTGTGATGGCACATGATGATGATGTAGTACTACAGAAGGCAGTCCTGTAGGATGTATATGTATTTGTGTGTATGTAATTGGAAGCCAATACATTGCATTTCCTTTGCTTTAGTATTGGTACCATTGTTTGGGACGTCTTGGCAAGTTTGCGTTCAGTAGTTTGCCATTGCTTTTTGAACGACCGACACTCATACCATTGTATGGGAACCAGCAAAAGGTAGTCTGCTTCTAAATCACCCGCTGCCTGTGTTTCGAAGGCGGAATGCAGAATTACGAATTGCACTGTACAATTGTGTGGTGCCCTAAATGTTTTGTTGTATTATAAAGATATTGTGTGGCATACAATTGTTGTTGCAACATAAATTCTTGTCATACTGTAGATTTTTGTATTTGTGTAGGTTAATTACGGTCATTCAATGTTGTTTCTATATTATTAGTTTAGTTGTTATATGCTTAATGTGTACACAGCTGTTGTTGTTAATCACACCTGAGCCGAATATCAAAGTGAATGGTCATAGACTAAGTGTTGTAGACAAATTCACCTGTCTTGGCAGCACTGTGTTACAAGCTGCCACAATTTGTGACGAAGTGAATGTAAGAATCTCCAAGGCCAGCGTGGCCTTTGGCAGACTGTACAAAAATGTGTGGGACAAGAACGAAATAAGCCTGGAAAGTTGAAAGTTTACAAAGCAGTTGCATTATCCACACTGTGCCACTACCAGCGACAAGCCAGGAAATTAAACAACTTCCACACAGTCTGCCTTAGGAAACTATTTATGATTCAATGGCAAGACAAGATCCGAGACATTGAAGTCTTAGAAAGAGCGCCAATGCTCAGTATCCACTGTCATTACTGTCATTTACTGCCAATATAGTACCTTGCAGTGTATGGCAGACGGGTCTTTGAGCCTGAGGAATAAAGGCCGCCTGGCTAGTGCAGTCGCCGCGAACTGTGCAGGTTAGGATTTTCTTTTTACCCCCGACAGAAACAAATCCGACACCTTACCGAGGGATCGAACCCGGGCCTCCCGAATGAGAGTCCGGCGTTCTAGCCTCTCGGCCAGCCGCTCCTCCTCAGTATCCACACTCTACTAATAACGAATCAGATTCCCTGGACTGGTCATTTGACTCTCATGCCAGATAACAGGCTGGCTAAACGAATTGTTTAACGGAGAGCTGCGTTGTGGTAAACGCTCCCAAGGAAAGGAAACAGCTTTAAAGACACTCTGAAGATCTCACGAAAAGCTTTTCGACTTCATCATGACACATAGGAGACTGCTGCTAAAGACCGAAATTTGTGGCATACATCATAAACAAGGGTGTAGTCATTTATGAAGCAAACCGGACTGCAAGAGCTGTGAAAATATGGCTGGACAAAAAAAAAAGACCACATCAGGAGATCCTTCTCTTGGAACGCCAAGCATTCTTTGCCCATATTGTCAAAGAACATTTCGAGCCAGAATAGGTCTTACCAGCCATCTTAGAAGTCAAGGCTTCAAACTTTCAACAACCCTCCTGGATGAAAGGACTAGTTATCATCATTCTTGATGGACAAACACCATAGAGTTTTAATCCACCAACAGGACTGAAAGATTTCCATTTTCAACCTCTAACTCATATCCCTAGAGTATCTTCTTTCTATTTGCTTTCTTAGTTAATCGCACTGCGGTCAGAGGTTTCCTCTCTTTATTCCTAGATTTCTCTTTCTTCCATACTGCTTTCCTTCTTGAACTGAACGTATTCAGCGGCTCTCTCTCTCTCTCTCTCTCTCTCTCTCTCTCTCTCTCTCTCTCTCTCTCTCTCTCTCTCTCTCTCTCTCTCTCTCTCTCTCTCTCTCATCTTAGTGGGCTTGATAAGGAAACCAGGAAGGAAGACAGAAACACAGATGAAAATGATAGAAACAAGAGCTGGACAGACATATATATATATATATATATAATATATATATATATATAATATATATAATATATATATATATATATATATATATATATATATATATATATATATATATATATATATATAATGAAAAACGAAAGGACAGAACGAACAAACGAACGAACAAACAATATTTTTTTTCAAAAGGTTAAGAATTGGGCACACAGCCCTTCTGACATTCTGCCATTCTTCTCAATATCCTATCATGCATTCTTTCATTCAACATCACTTATGAAGCTAATCTTTGACAATAAAAGAACAATAAGCATTAAAACGGATAAAAATAATCAATAATACATGACTCACCGAGGCAATGTTTAACATGGCATTGTAAATACCAAAGGAAGGTGTGACGTGCCATACGTATGTTATTCGCTAGTTGTCGTTTGAGACAGTTTACCATTATTATAATTTTTTTTTCGGGGGGGGGGGGGGAGGGGGGCATGTAGTCTGTACTGAGGTAGTGTTCAAATAGACTGCGAATGTATGTATAATGATTGGTGGTGTCTTTGATTTCTTGTGGAAGATTGTTCCACAACTGAGCGGCAGAGTATGCTAAGCTTGTTTTATATAAGTCTATCCTAGGTTTAGGGACATGCAGTATATTTAGTCGTTCGCTAGGTCATTCGTTATATTTGAACAATGGCCAAAGGTAGCTTTGAGCAATTTGAAATAGGATTTAGTAAATTAGTTTAGCCTTATTAAAAAGTAGGCTTTTGTGGAGTGGCAGTAACTGAAAACGTTTATGTAGGTTAGAATTGTCGGTAAGCTTTTCACCATTAATTAAACGCACTGCCTTTTTCTAGAGTGAATAAAGGTGTTTTGTTATTGATTTGGAGCATCCATCCCAGATTGTGGAACAATAATCAATATGTGTTTGTATATGGGAAGTATAGAATATCTTTCTTGTGTTTTCGTCAAGGAAAATGTTTAATTTTGACAAGTTGGTATACTTTCTTGGCTATTTGTTTAACGAGAGCATGAACATGGGAGTTGCAGGTTAGATCTTGATGAACGATGAGACCCAGTGCCTTGTGCTCGGTTACACTTTCTACAGGCGTGCTACCAATGTGCAGCTGAAGAGTTCTCTGCAAGTTTAGAGTGTGAAATCTTTGCCTGGTCACAGACAGACAGACAGACAGACAGACAGACAGACAGACAGACAGACAGACAGACAGACAGACAGACAGACAGACAGACAGACAGACAGACAGACAGACGGAAGGACTGACGTACGGACGGCCGGTGGGTGGGCGGGCTGCGGAAAGACAGACAGACAGACAGACAGACAGAAGGAAAGAAAGAAAGAAAGAAAGAAAGAAAGAAAGAAAGAAAGAAAGAAAGAAAAAGAAAGAAAGAAAGAAAGAAAGAAAGAAAGAAAGAAAGAATCAAAGAAAGAAATAAAATGACGTGTGAAGACAAGAGGATTGACATCATCCCACCGAGTTGTATCCCACGTGACTCGGCCTCTTTCACACATTGCCAACTCCATAGCTCCAGCGACGACCTCTATGAATCACTACACAAACACCTGCACTCGTGAACCGAACAACTGACCCCGGATGTAAACCCACGACCTGGCGAGTCAGATATCTTAACCACTTCGCCACTGAGAAGATAATTGCTCACTTGTATGCACCACCAGATTATACTGTCACGTGTATTGCCGTAGGTATAATCATTACACTGTCACGTGTATCGCCGTCTGGTATAATCAATCAAAATATCTATAGTGCTCACAAGATACGTTAACAAATCGAGTAACAAGTAATGTATTTCACAAAGATTTCAAATACAACTTATATCCGATGAAAGTCCCAGAAGACGTGATTAGTCCTTGAGTCTGTGTCATTATGTTCGACTGGAAATGTTAAAAGAGCAACAGCTGCGGTTAGTTCTGAAGGACAATCTGGGTATTCCCATTGAACAAGGAAATCAGTGCATCGAATTGACCTGAGTGCGCTTTTCGAAACAGACATGGACAAATGTCCACGGAGCTTATATTTTCATGTTTGTTCAAGTGCACTTGTTGTAACGTTGTTTTTTTTTTTTTCTGTTTAGTTTTAAAAACTGTGATTTCTGAGCGACATACACTGGAATTTCAGAAAGTACTGATAGGTTGTTTTTGTTTTTTTTCGAAAATTATCGATAGAAAGTGGGCAGTGTCACGTGAAAATAATGTATGAGTATTGATTGAAGATAATGAACAGCATCTGCAACATTTAGTAGATACGTTTACTGTACACGGTGAACAACTAGTGTTAGGATTAAATTGTAAGAAGACAGAGATTGTAATCGTCTCTACAAAAAAAGAAATACCAGAATACAATATAAGGATAAATGGGAATATTCTAATATAGTAGGGACGTTCATTTGAAACCCATTCCAATGGCTTTATTACATAAGCATAAAAGAAACATTAACAGGTGTGGTCGAATTAAACAATGCATTCTTTTTTAATGAATTATGCACCATGTGTTGGTAAGAAGAAGTCGCCGCAGGCATTCAGGCAAGCATCCCATTGCTTAGGTTTGGCGGCGTATGCTGTCCGCAAAAAAGAATTGTGGTTACTCACTGAACCAAGTGTTTACTGCGTTCATTACTTCTGCATTTATGTGAAATCGTTGCCCCTTGAGAGCAGTTTTTAGAGGTCCGAACAAATGAAATTCACATGGTAACAAATCAGGACTATAGGCTGGATGTTGCAGAATTTTCCACTTCTTCCTTGCTAATGCTTCATGCACAATCTTTGCGACACGTGGAGGAGAATTTTCGTGCAACAAAATCACACCGCGAGAAAGCATGCCGGGTCGTTTATTCTTGATGGCTTTTTTTCAGCTTGTCTTGTGTTTGCAAGTAGTGGGAGAGTTGAAGTGGACACCAGGTTCTTTAAAGTCGGCCAACAATAGCCCTTCATGATCAAATAATGCGCTCAGCATAACTTTACCAGCGGAAACCTTTAACTTGAATTTGTTGGCTTTTGGTGATCCAGCATGCTTCAGTTGCATGCTCTCTCTCTTTTACTGCACGGCTCAAAGTGGTGACATTATGATTCATCGCTTGCCACTATGCGGAAGAGAAATGCATCACCCTCCACTCTGTAACGCAGCAAGTGGTTCAAACTCCATCCCATGCGTTCCTCTTTTTGGTGGTCGGTCAACATCCGTGGTACCCACTGTGAACACACCTTCTAATATTGCAGTTTCTTACGAACGACCTTTTGAATTGTCCCAATTGACACATCAAATTCTTTCGCTAGCGAACGTATGCTTCGACAACGGTTCATCTGTACTGCTGCATCAATTTTGGTTTTTGGAGCATCCATCGATGGTTTTTTTCTGTTGCAACAATACCTGCTTGACCCGGCCGTCGAAGATCCGTCTCGAACTGACGTTCTTTCTGAAACATTCGTGCAAAATCTGTCACTGTTGTCTTCGACACACATTTGTTACCGTACGCTGCCTGCATTTTTCGATGAATGTTCACTGGTCGCCATCCTTGAAATAAAAGAAACTGAATCATCGCTCTTTGAGCTTCTTTCGACGGATGTTAGATCAACCCGGCCATTTTCTCAACGGTCAGAAGCAGAGCCTATGCATCATGGGACGATAAGCACGTTCTCTTTTATTCATTGGTCAGTATTTATCACATGACCATGACATGCAATGACGCGCGGCATGAACGGATTTCAAATATATATATATATATATAATAAATTAAACAAGTGAATCTATACACCTATTTTGGAACAATCATACCATCTGATAGGAGGTGTTTTAAAGGGATTAGAACAAGAATAGCTATGATAGAAGTATTTGTTTGCAAAATGCAAGTACACTGACTAATAAAATGATGTCAATTGCAACGAGAAAAATAATTCTGAACCTGTACGTGTCTGTGTGTATGTGAAAGGTGCACAATGAGCAGACAAGCTGAAAAACATCTGATGGCTGAGGAGTTGTGGTTTCTGAGGAAAATGCAAAGAACACCATGGACAGACAGAAAAACCAGTTCTCAATCCCTACAAGAGGCAAATGAAAATCGCAAACTGATTAGAGAAATGAAATGTCAGAGATGATATAGCCTAACCAAGTAGCAATATAATGCCCTAAATATCGGTGGTCAAGAAATACCAGAGATTTGATATTCTGATGATACAGTATTAGTATCCTCATCACGGATCGGTATAGAAAAACTAATAACCTCAACCCAAAAGAATAATGAATATCACAAGTTATATCTTATATAGCAAAAGTAATGTAATGCATACAGATAAAACTACTATGGAGAAAGAAAGAAATGTTAATGAGGAACAATTGGAGATGGTGGGAAATTTCTAATATCTTGAGTCATTAATTACCAAAAATAGTGACACAATGAAAACAATTAAAATACGAACATCTATTGCTCTTCAAAAACTAAAACAACTGAATAAATTGTGGCGTGGGTCAGATAGACCTACAAAAATTAAATTGTTAAGAGCATATGTCTTTCTCATTGCAAAATACGCCCATCAGACCTGAATGAACACTTATTAAACAAGCTGAACAGTGCATACATGGCTTTGAATATAAATGTTTTAGACGGGTTCTAAGAATATCTTGGATAAAGAAAAGAACAAACGAATCCGTACGACAAGAGCTGAATATTGAAGAAGGTTGGCTACTAAATACGATAAAGCAAAGAAAACTGACATAGTTTGGAGAGAACAATCATGGAAGGTTTTATGTCCGTGAGGAAAGGAAGAGGAAGGCCAAAGAGAAGATGGGAGCAGGATGTAGCAGATGATCTACAGATGGGTGTGTCGGACGCGAGACATCTTGCTTATGACCGAGAAGTTTCCAGAAGGTTGTTATGGGAGTGAGGTTTTGCAAAAGGCATGCTACTGAATGAATGAATGTATGAATGAGTGAGGAGCATGTTGTGTGATATTCACTAGCGCAGGAACTGATAATAATGTGGCGACCCTTCGCCGTTAAGTTGGAACCGTGACTAACTGTCTAACTAGCATTCAGGTTTATAACTATAGTGTGTTTATTCTTGTCTGCCCCAATATAAAATTCCATATCTCAGTAACCAGCTGAAGGAAAATGATGAGATTTAGCATATAACCTTATCATTATGTCCACCCAACACAACAATTTTTGTTCTGGAGATATTAGAGCAGATTTCAAAGTTTGTTTATATGCGGTATATAATTTACAGGTCAGAGATGAGATTCATAATTTTAAATGTATTACAGAGTAGCCAGACAATCAGGTTCAATGTTGAATATTTTACGTTTTTCATGGGATTGGCCTTATGCCAAGAACCCTGCGCAGTTTAAACTGGGACTGTTCAGACGTGTCGACAAACTATGAGTTATTTCAAGAAACCTGATTATTATTTTTTTTTTTAAATATTACCACTTATCGCTAACATTGAAATGTGTGGATATTTGTCAATGGGATTGAATGCGAAATTGTGTATACACTTCAAAGCATCGCTATGAAGTTGTACACATATTTTTGTATAGAAGCTGATCGCAGGAAACTGTTTTATACTATTACAAATTCCGAAAAAAAAGAACAGTGCATGCATTGGGTTTGAGAAAACGGTCATTTCGTCGATGGGTGCAAGAATCTGGAATTAAACCACCACGCAATAACCGAACGGTAGGTAGAAAGGTTATTGTAGACAGCTTTGACAAAGATGTTATAAGGCGAGCTATTATAAAGTTGCTTTAAAAAGTCGCTTAAAAGTCGACAGGGTCGACTTCATTGCACCGGGTTCTATCCCATATGGCTCGGTCTCTTTCTGCAGCGCGGAAAGCATCGCTCAAAGCACGAACTCCGCAGCTCTAGCGACGACTTTTAAGCTACTTTTTTATTGCACCCACTCCCATACGAATCTGGCTACGCCTTGTACTTGTGTCCTTACCAGAAATAATGTGGTTCACTGTAAGACTAGTTTGTTAGCGTGAATTCACTACATTTTCCCCAAAACATCAAAGAAATTTCGCCGCTTTCGATGATTTAAGTTGCTTTTGGACCTATCAAAGACATATTAATTGGATGAGGGTAAATATAAGACGGTAGGAAAAATTTCATAACGATGCAGCAGACAGTTTTCAAAATAATTGATCGTGAATGACGGCTTTCATTTCTGAGCATTCTATAACTAGCATTCAGGTCTGTAACTAACTAGCATTCAGGTCTATAACTATCTATCATTCAGGTCTATAACTAATTATCATTCAGGTTTATAACTAACTAGCATTCAGGTCTATAATTAACTATCATTCAGGTCTATAACTATCTATCATTCAGGTCTATAACTAACTATCATTCAGGTCTATAACTAACTATCATTCAGGTCTATAACTAACTATCATTCAGGTCTTTAACTAACTAGCATTCAGGTTTATACCTATCTATCATTCAGGTCTATAACTAACTATCATTCAGGTCTATAACTAACTAGCATTCAGGTCTATAACTAACTAGCATTCAGGTTTATACCTATCTATCATTCAGGTCTATAACTAACTATCATTCAGGTCTATAACTAACCAGCATTCAGGTCTATAACTAACTATAATTCAGGTTTATACATATCTATCATTCAGGTCTATAACTAACTATAATTCAGGTCTATAACTAACCAGCTTTCAGGTCTATAACTAACTATCATTCAGGTTTATACCTATCTATCATTCAGGTCTATAACTAACTATCATTCAGGTCTATAACTATCTATCATACAGGTCTATAACTATCTAGCATTCAGGTCTATAACTAACTAGCATTCAGGTTTATACCTATCTATCATTCAGGTCTATAAATAACTATCATTCAGGTCTATAACTAACTAGCATTCAGGTCTATAACTAACTAGTATTCAGGTTTATACCTATCTAGCATTCAGGTCTATAACTAACTATCATTCAGGTCTATAACTAACCAGCATTCAGGTCTATAACTAACTATCATTCAGGTTTATACATATCTATCATTCAGGTCTATAACTAACTATCATTCAGGTCTATAACTAACCAGCATTCAGGTCTATAACTAACTATCATTCAGGTTTATATCTATCTATCATTCAGGTCTATAACTAACTATCATTCAGTTCTATAACTATCTATCATTCAGGTCTATAACTATCTAGCATTCAGGTCTATAACTATCTATCATTCAGGTCTATAACTAACTATCATTCACGTCTATAACTATCTATAATTCAGGTCTATAACTATCTATCATTCAGGTCTATAACTAACTATAATTCAGGTTTATAACTATCTATCATTCAGGTCTATAACTATCTATCATTCAGGTCTATAACTATCTATCATTCAGGTCTATAACTATCTATCATTCAGGTCTATAACTATCTATAATTTAGGTCTATAACTAACTATCATTCAGGTCTATAACTAACTATCATTCAGGTCTATAACTAACTATAATTCAGGTCTATAACTAACTATCACTCAGGTCTATAACAATCTATAATTCAGGTTTATAACTATCTATCATTCAGGTCTATAACTATCTATCATTCAGGTCTATAACTATCTATCATTCAGGTCTATAACTATCTATCATTCAGGTCTATAACTATCTAGCATTCAGGTTTATACCTATCTATCATTCAGGTCTATAACTAACTATCATTCAGGTCTTTAACTATCTATCATTCAGGTCTATAACTATCTAGCATTCAGGTCTATAACTAACTATCATTCACGTCTATAACTATCTATAATTCAGGTCTATAACTATCTATCATTCAGGTCTATAACTAATTATCATTCAGGTCTATAACTATCTATCATTCAGGTCTATAACTATCTATCATTCAGGTTTATACCTATCTATCATTCAGGTCTATAACTAACTATCATTCAGGTCTTTAATTATCTATCATTCAGGTCTATAACTATCTAGCATTCAGGTCTATAACTAACTATCATTCACGTCTATAACTAACTAGCATTCAGGTCTATAACTAACTAGCATTCAGGTCTATAACTATCTATAATTCAGGTCTATAACTATCTATCATTCAGGTCTATAACTAACTATCATTCAGGTCTATAAATATCTATCATTCAGGTCTATAACTAACTATCATTCAGGTCTATAACTATCTATCATTCAGGTCTATAACAAACTATCATTCAGGTCTGTAACTATCTATCATTCCAGTCTATAACTAACTAGCATTCAGGTCTATAACTATCTATCATTCAGGTCTATAACTAACTAGCACTCAGGTCTATAACTATCTAGCATTCAGTTCTATAAAATGTGCTGGTCTTAGCATT
This sequence comes from Cepaea nemoralis, assembly GCA_014155875.1. NCBI lineage: Eukaryota > Metazoa > Mollusca > Gastropoda > Stylommatophora > Helicidae > Cepaea > Cepaea nemoralis. The sequence continues at coordinate 3,182 of JACEFZ010022473.1, read as the reverse complement.
TTACAAACTCATAGCAGATTCCTGCTGAGGGACATTGTTTGCCCTTTCTGTTTTATACAACATTGACTAAGACACTAAATTGCAAAGTGCTTAAAACAAAGCGACAACAGAATATTTATTGCACTGTGTAGTTCATTTACGGAATTCGTGCACGTGGCTAACTGATTCAAAGCCAAACAAACAGTAGGTTTGGACCAAATATGGTACGCAATGAAATGAATGAGTATCCTGGTGTAAATTTCCGTTCACTGAGCACTGACATTGCGGGAGATGCCACCAAAAAAAAACAAATATACGATGATACTAGTATGGAGATATATCGTCCTTCAGTCCACATGGGAGGTCATATGTGTCGATATACTATCACTTTGCACTGAATCAGTTAAGACTCCCCTGGTGAGATCTGTAAGGAGTATTTTTAATGACTGTGCGGTGTTTGAAAATATTGCCGATTAAAGTTTTGTATTCACCCTCTGTAAAGTTCATGCAACATAATAGGTAAATACAAAACTTGGACCGGCAATATTTTCAAACAGTTCACAGTCATTAAAAATCCACCCTGTATGAGGGGAGGCTGAACACTTAAGGACGCATCCGTGTATATTGAAGGTGATTCTTTGCAAAGGTTAACATCAGCTCAGTAGAGTAAGAGTCACTCAAAGAACCCACTTTAGCGTTGGCCATCTTGTTATAATGACACACTTTTATCGACCAATCGACACTCGATAGATGATGCCATCAATACAGTTCAGACCTGATAACACAAGCTCACCTGGGAACCAAGAAATAGTTCCTCTTATCAGAAATTCCTCTTATTCCTCGTTCACGAATATAGTAATGCATTTACAACGTACAATACTATATTGTTCTTCACAACAGAAATCCGCCTTATCCGAGATAGCGGTTTGCACGGTATCACCCCTGTCGAAGTTTAGACTAGGGTAGCCCGCTGGCTAGAATCCTTGCCTACCGATCCAGTCGACAAGTGGTCGAAAATCTTTAACCGATCTGGGCTCTCTGGTCAATTAAGTTAAACACGGGTAACATGAAATGTTATAGGAAGGAAAAGAGGTCGGCCTAATACTGGCCAGATGATCTAATCAGTGCCAATATTTAAAAGAAAAAAACGCATGTTCTTTGTAGGATGTTACAGTCACACCCAGCCCATATTGACTGTCTGCGACTTGCTAGACAGCTTTACGTTGAGCAGTTTACCATTGCTTTATGAACGAGAAGTCAACTTGTACATCCAACTGACCGAAGTAATTGAACGAACCCACAAAGCCGCCATCAGAAAAGACGGTTTAAACGCGTTACACCTCTAAGCCACGCCGATTATTAAATAAACATATATTTTTGTCTGCCTTAGCTTGTTTTGAACTCAAGTGTAGTCCTTACACACGCTACTACCTCTGGTGCACTATAATGATTTTCTGGGTGTGTATTAGCTTTCCTTATTACCAGTGTCCCTCGCCATCATGCGAACCCACTCTGACTTCTGAGGTACTTGTAATTTACTCCCCCACGTCAAGGATTAGGAGTCAGCATGTTAGTCCCACTAATCGGTGTAGGCGTTAATGCCGCTACCTCGGCATTAAAAGCATGAGGTTAATCTCATTTAGTCATTACACCTTGAGACGTGAAAAAACGGGAAATTAAGCTTTTTTTTACATTGTTGTCTTTGTGGACTTGTATATTTGCTAATGAAAGGCTTTATAGCCGCAATGTTATTTCTGATCACGTTCTTGTCTTGCTGACTTACATCCATGTTTGCTTTTCATCTCTGCTTTGTCATTATTGGTGATTGGATATCTACTTAGTTCCCTGTCTTGTCAAAGCATTAAGCACGACGGAAAGATAATACATGTCCTTTACAGGACGTTGTAATCAACCCCATAATTTATTGTTTGTTTGTGATACTCAATGTGTCAAGAAGAGAGAAAATCAGGACTCAAGTTGGCGTTATAGAAACAATGTCATTATAAAACAGCAAATTAAATGGTTTGGCCATATAACTAGGCTACCAACTAAGAATATACCACAAGAAACAATTATCTACAGACCAAATGGAACCAGAAGAAAAGACTGACCATGTAAACGATGGACAGGGGAGGATAACAGTGTCCATTAGACACTAGATGTATGAAGCCCATAAACGGACACTCTCCAGCTGTTTATGCTTCACTTCAATACCCCAAGGCATAAGGGGAGCAAATTGAGATGAGATGAAATGAGATGATGTCATGTGATTTTAGCAGGCAATTTAATTCAGTATGTTTCCATTACTTTCTGCACAACTGACGCCCCATACCATCGACATCAACGCAGAGCGGTCTTCTGCCCATGCTACTAAAATCCTTTCAAGCGCACTGAGCGGCCTAGAAAAACAGCCTCACACTCGGACACAAATATGTTTACTCCCCTCGTTATCGACCCCCCCCCCCCCCCCCCCCCCCCCCCCCCCCGTTCCACCACTATACATGTCATGGACACATAATCACGTCTGCATTGTTAAATGTGAAAACTCGGGAAAGTCCCTCCTGAACTGATCAATTTTTTAAGTCTTTACAACTGGTCTTGTTTTTCTGATTCCGAATACGTCACATTAGCTCGAGGGCTATCTAAAAACTTGTTTTCCTGTCGGTTGGGAATATCTGAATATACAGTCCTGTTTAGCTTGTTTACAGTCTTCTCTTGCCGTTGGTGACACGGGGGGTTATAAACATCTTGTCTGGAAGTAAACTATTTGACTGTGAAAAGAAAACCCGGTTTTGACATGTTTTCTGAAAATCTTGAGGAGGAAGGTGATAATCGTTGTATTTTCGTCAAGTGTCTTGCCGACGGGCGTTGATATCGACGTCTCTCTAGAACCATTTCAGCGTTCATGATAAATTCTACAGCTATTCGTGGTCTTAGTTTTCTTTCGTTGCTTTGATGCAAAGTTCTTATTTTTGTACAAAAACATCATCGATCGTAATCATTTACTGTTGTATCTAAGAGTCAAATATGTAAAGTAACATTCCGAATAAAGGTGTTTTCAATAATAAAGCCTTGAAGCACCAGGGACTGGAAGGATACTAACATTTGCAGATGATATTCTGGCATACAGAGAGGGGAGGGACATAAATCAAATAGCCCAGGAGCTGCAGAGAACAATGGTCAAAGTGAAGGATTGGTGTACG